>QEPC01014265.1:353919-375388 GCA_003113815.1 Sphenodon punctatus | reverse complement strand
TAGGGCAATCCATTCCCTGTTGTTCCAACCCCCATGCCTTACCTTGCATTCTGCAGATCCATCCTCATGCCTCACGTACCACTGCCAGACATCGGACCTTGTGCACCTGCTGTCTGGCAGTAGCACTGGTGACCTTCGCCTTGGTGTCCTCCTGGGCCTGGCACCAGTGCTGGGGGTGGCATCCGATTCCTCACCCTCTCTGAAACAGGAACACATAAACAACACCTAAGTAATATAATGCATTTATGATGATGCCTCTAGTCCTCCCTCCTTGGGGTGCTCGGGATGGCAATGGGAGATGGTGACCCTGGCTGGTACATACAAATCCAAAAGACCCTGGCTGGCACGTTCAAATCCTGCCTTCCTTGGGGCGCTATGGATGGCAACTGGAATGACCCTGGCTGGCACATGCAAATCCTGCCCTTATTTGGGGGTGCGTAGGGATGGCAACTGGAGAGTGGAAACCCTTGCTAGACTGGCACATGTTTGGGTGGTGGTGCTTGTGCTCATGCCTGACTTCTGGAAGAGCCCCCCACACTACAGTACCCCTCTCTCTGTGGCAGACATCTGCTGCCACCTGCTGATGCTCACTGTTTGTGCCTAACTGCCCACCACCCACACACCCACCCACACGCCAGTGACCTCGCTCTAAAGGATAGTATTCTTCTTGTCCTCAAGGTAAAAAAAAAGTTTACAAACCTGGCAGGAGTGGCAGCACCTCCTGTGCCTGCCGGCTCTTGCTCCTCCTCCACCACCGAAGGTCCAGCAACAGCGGCAGGAACCTCTTCCTTCTCCACCACCGGCTCCGCCACTTTGGCCTTCCCCCAGGCCCGGCATTTAATGATAACCCTCTTCATTCCCCCCCCCCACACACAAACAAGCACTCAAGTCAACAGTCACCAAACCACACTCACCAACCAGCCAAACCAACAGTCAAACCAACACACAGTCCAACACAAACACAGTCAAAACACACCAAATACCCAGTCAGCCACAAGACATGCACTCTCTCACCACACAGCTCCGCACACACTTGAATTTCTGGTTTCTGACGCGATCACAGGATCACACGATACCTAGACTGAAACCGATTGTTGAATGGTCGAACCGAACTGAACGCCACTGAACCAAACGACTGAACCCGAACTTGGCGACGGAACCGAACGACCGAACCCGAACTCAGTGACCAAACCGAATGACCAAACAACCGAACTTCTGAATCACGATCTGTTCACACATCCCTACTGGTTATCATTTCAGTGGGATCCATTTTAGTAGTTAATCTAAATCCTACCCCTGGATGGCAAGACTTCCATTCCCACTTCTGCTGCTGCCACATCTCTGCCTTGATCCAGTGGGAGTTCTCTGTGATGGGCACACTCCTCCAGCTGCCATCTTGTCTTTTTCCACACTAGGCTCCTACCAGCCCATCTACTTCTGGCTCCAGGGCTCACCTGTGACATCAGGGAGAACACCTCAGAGCTGCTCATCAGTCTCTCACTCACTGTTTGTTATTTCTGGACACATTCCTCCACTTAGCCCAGCAAACTCATCCTGTCCTGGGTACTCAACCCTTTGTGCTGCTGACGTGGTGGTCAACATTGGGGTTGCCTGCATTCGCCACCAGATTGTAGCTGGAACATAATTGCTTTGACTAAGTGTTGTCTTGTTTGCTGACTTTTTTGCAGATAAAATCGCCCAGATTCACCACGACCTTGATGCTGCACTTATGACAGTGGGTAAATCAGAGGTATGGAAAGCCCCACCATGTCTGTTGTTATGGGATCAGTTTCAGTGGGTATCGCCCGCTGATGCGACGGAGGTTCTTGGGACTGTCTGGGCCACCTGTTGTGAATTAGATCCGTGCCCGTCCTGGCTGGTGAAGTGTTGTAAGGGTTATCCCCTTTGAAATCATGCACTCTTGGGGAATTCCACCCCAGTTTCTTTTATTCAACACTGTTGCTGTAATTGTTGCTGTTGAATGCGAGGTCAGTCAGTAATAAATCAAAGGCGATCTGGAAGCTGATCTTGGATCAATCGGCCGACCTCGTATGTATTACAGAGACCTGACTGAACAATGAGTCGGGTCCGATATTGGCTGACCTTATTCCAGCTGGGTACTCTGTGCAGCACCAGCCCAGATCAGAGGGGCGGGGAGGCGATGTAGCTGTTGTTTTTAAGGACACTTGGTATGTGAGGCGGTATCCTGTGCAGACCATTTTGGGCATGGAGGGGGTCCACCTTGTGATCGATTTGGCAGGTGACAGATTAGGGCTGCTTTTGGTATACCATGCACCTACCTGTACCGCAGCATCCCTACATTCTCTAGAGGAATTGGTATTGGAGGTGGTCTTGCTATCCCCGAAGACTTTGGTCCTGGGGGATTTCAGTATCCATGCCGATGCCAATTTAGGGGGAGCAGAGCGTGAGTTCATGGATGCCATGACAACCATAGGACTGACTCAGAGGGTTAAGGGCCCAACACATGAGGGAGGACATACCCTTGACCTGATGTTCTGCACCGGCCTTGAGGCGGGGGATCCAGTGGTGGAGAATGTAGTAGTTTTATTCCTGTCATGGACTGATCATTACCTTCTCCGGACCAGTCTCCTGGCGCATGTCTGCCCTTGGAAAGGTGCAGGACCAGTTCATTGGGCCCGTCCCTGGAGACTTATGGAACCAGAAAGGTTCTTGAATGCTCTAGGGGAAATGCCTTCTGATCTTGATGATCGTTCACTCGATGACCTCATTGCCTTCTGGAACAGCTTGTTGGCTGAGGCTATCGACCCAACAGCTCCCAAGTATCTGCTTCCAGAAAGCTGATGGCTGGGGTCGGCATGGTTCGCGGAGGACCTGTGCCGGATGAAGCAGGATGGATGGCGATTGGAGTGATGGTGATGCCGAACTCGTGCTGAAGCTGACCAATTGCAGCATAAAGCTAGTTTAAGAGCTTATGCTGTTGCGGTTCAGACAGCAAAGAAAGAGTTCTTTGCTGCCATCATTGCGTCTGCAGAGTCACGTCCAGCTGAGCTTTTCTGGGTGGTGCAGAGGCTGGTCAGTCCGGCTTCTCTCCACCTCAAACTGTGACATGTTTGCTGACTTTTTTGCAAATAAAATCGCCCACGACCTCACGACCCACGATTCACCACGACCTCAATGCTGCACTTATGACAGTGGGTGAGTCAGAGCTATGGGAAGCCCCGCCATGTTTGTTGTTGTGGGATCAGTTTCAGTGGGGATCACCTGCTGATGCGGCGGAGGTCCTTAGGACTGTCTGGGCCACCTGTTGTGAATTAGATCCGTGTCCATCCTGTCTGGTGAAGACCAGTTGGGAGACATTAGGGCCATTGCTGGCAGGGGTAGTAAATGCCACCCTTAGGGAGGGCAGGGTGCCAAGTCATCTCAAAGTGGCAGTGGTGTGGCCCCTGCTCAAAAAGCCATCTTTGGACGTTGACTCCCTGGCCAGCTATCGGCCAGCCTCTAACCTTCCCTTTTTAGGGAAGGTTATTGAACAGGTGGTGGCCTGGCAGTTACAGGGGTATCTGGACCAGTTCGGTTTTCTTGATCCATCATAGTCTGGTTTTTGCCCTGGGTTTGGCATGGAGACTGCACTTGTGGCCTTGCTTGATGACCTATGCTGTGAATTGGATCAGGGCAGATCCTCAATTTCTAGCTTATTGGATCTGTTGATGGCGTTTGATACCGTTGATCATGAGATGTTGGTGACAAGGCTACGGGACTGGGCTAGGGTAAGTGGAATTGTTCTTGAATGGTTCCACTCATTCCTGGAGGGTGGTTCTCAGGGAATGTACATCATCTCCCTGGAATCTCATATGTGGAGTCCTACAGGGTTCTATTCTGTCCCCTCTCCTGTTTGTGTATATGCAACCTTTGGGTGAGGTCATGAGAGGATTCAGTGTGCGATGTCATCAGTATGCCGATGATACACAACTTTACCTCTCATTTTCTGGAGACCCAGGCCCGTCAGTCTTGGTGCTTACCCAGTGCTTGGCAGCTGTGGGGGACTGGATCTGAGGCTGAATCCTGACAAGATGGAGGTAATGTTGGTGGGTAGGACTGAGGGGGGGGGCTCCCATCATTGGCAGGGTCTGCCCCCCTCTGGCTGCTCAGGTTCGTAATCTGGGGGTGCTCCTCGACCTGCAGCTCCACCTGGATTGTCAGGTGGAGGCTGTGGTGAGGGGAGCATTTAGCCAACTACATCTGGTGCGATGGCTGTATGTCTCAGGTTCGAATCTGGCCACCATCATCCATGCTTTCATTACCACTCAACTGGACTACTGTAACATGCTCTACATGGGGCCAACCTTGACGACGGTTGGGAGGTTGCAGCTGGTGCAGAATGTGGTGGCCCTTCTCCTAACTGGGGCAGGCCGCCGCAAGCACATTACACCTGTGCTCCGTACTCTGCACTGACTGTCTATTGTCTTCCAGGCCCAATTCAAGGTGTTGGTTATGACCTACAAAGTCCTAAATGGCTTGGGTCCTGCTTTCCTGCGAGACCGCCTCAGGCCTCAGGTCATTTTGCGGCCCTTGTGGTCGGCCAGGGGTGCCTGACTTGAAGTCCCCTGGTTATGCCAGGTGGCGACGGCAGAGAGGGCGTTCTCTGTGGCCACACCTTGGCTGTGGAACTCCCTCCCGTTGGAGGCCTGTCTATCCCCAGACCTCCCCTCTTTCCATGATGCGGTAAGACCTGGTTGTTCCACCGGGCCTTTGTGGAGGGGTCCCATCCCCTCCCTGAAGGTCTGAAGGTGGGGTGAGGGGTTTCATTTGCCTTAACTGTTGCTGAACTTTTATGATGTATTTTTATATATTGTGGTAGTTTAGATGGTTTTACTGTTGTTGTTCGTATGTTGTGCATTGCCTCGAACTGCCAGTGTGCAGGAAGGTGCGGGATATATATTTTTGTATTATATATATATATAATAAGGGTGGGACTCCAGGAGAATTATCGGTTACCGGTTTTATCAGTATCGGATTAATCCAATATCAGATTTATCAGTATCGGTATATCAGTTTTTTAACATTGCCGATTTTTCGGATCTTTAATGTTGCGGCCATTGTTAATAATCCAAAAAATGGGCAATGTTAAAAAAAGATATACCAATATTATCGGTATTATTGGATTATTTATATTTATATTTATTTAATTTAAACATTTTTTAATCGCCTCCCATGCCTACGGCATCCCAGGGCGACATACAATCCAATAAAACATTCATAAAAAATAACAATTAAAAAAAAACCTTAAAAGCACAACAATATAAACCAAAACAGGTTGGGAGAATAAAATAAAAATAAAAATAAAAATAAAAATAAAAATAAAAGGTAGGGAAGCATTAGAACTCTAACCCACCCTCCTCCCCAAAGGTCTAGATTAATCCAATAGACAATTATCGGCAATATCGGATGAATCCGATACAGATAGTCCCATCCCTATAACACAACACAGTTATAGTCTGTCTAAACACACACATAATTCTACATCATACAAACAGTCTCTAGTCACCTCCCAAGCCAAGCTCAGTCCTCTGGATTTAAAGCCCTTCCTTTCAGGAATCACACCTCTGACTGGTGTTATACACTTCTGGTCAGGCATCTCCTTTAGTTTCTAGCATGCCCCCGGCTTAAGCACACACAGGGTGTTTTTAGACAGGAGAACTTTCTCCTGCAGCTTTAAAATGCGGCTCGGGGGGAATCAGATGCTGCTTGTTGGACCAGAAGTTGCCTGGGCGCCGTTGGAAACAGTGGCACTGGGTGACTTCCAGACATTTTGAGACATGGATTAGGTAAGACCTCAGTTATCGGGGACTTACTTAGTCTGCACCTCAGAACTTCTGGGAGTCACCCAGCGCTTCTGTTTTCAACAGCACCTGGGCAATATCTGATCCAGTGAGCAGCATCTGATTCCCCCCAACAGGGGTTTCCCTGAGCTGCATTTTAAACCAGCAGGAGAAAACTCTCCTATCTAAAAATGCCCACAGTCTCTTTCCCAGTCCTATACTGGCTTCAGTGTCTTTCCCAACTAGGCATTTACCTTCTGGCTCTACTTGCTCAGTGTCTCTTTTAACCCTCTGGATCAGGCTCTCAGTTTCCCAGCCTTTACCTTGGTTCTGGGTAGCATGTTCACCAGGAGCTCTCCTCCAATTCCTCTTGACTCCACAGCTCTTTCACTCCTCTCAAGTCAGCAGTTTCTCCTTTACTGTGTCCACTCAGGCACTGTTCATTGCAATCAGAAGTGCCTGCAGCCCTGCTAGACCCTGGTCCTCAGCTGGCGCTAACTGTCCTCTTTAAAGGGCTAGCAGCACTCAGGCTGCTACACATGGCATAATGGGGAAGCGTCAACATTTATTTAGCAAAGGAAAGTCATGCCTTACTAATCTATTGGAATATTTTGAAGGTGTAAATAAGCATGTGGATAAGTCGAGATGGTTGAACTGGTGTATCTGGATTTTCAGAAGGCATTTGATAAGGTCCCCCATTAGAGACTCTTGAGGAAATTAAATAGTCATGGGACAGGAGGCAGTGTCCTAATGTGGATCAGTAACTGGTTAAAGGATAGGAAACAAAGAGTAGGACTAAATGGTCAGTTTTCGCAATGGAGAGAAGTAAATAGTGGAGTGCACCAGTGTTGTTTAATATATTTATTAATGATCTGAAAAAGGGAGTAAAACCCGAGCAGACTGTGAAGAATTGCAGGAGGATCTTGTGAGACTGGGTGACAGGGGATCTAAGTGGTAGATGAAATTTAATGTTGATAAATTATATATATGCATACATACACAGAAAGAGAGAGAGAGACACACACACAAAATGGTGGATTATATATTAGGAGTTATCACTCAGGAAAATGATCTTTCAGTTATTGTGGACAATACATTGAAATCCTCAGTTCAATATGCAGTGACAGCCTAGAAAGCAAACAGGATGTTAGGAATTATTTGGAAAGGGATTGTGAATAAAATTAAAAATAACATAGTGTCTCTAAATAAATCTATGATGCGACTACACCTTGAATATTGTGTGCGGTTTTGGTCGCCCTGTCTCAAAAATGATATAGTAGAACTAGAAAAGGTGGAGAGAAGGATAGGCCACCAAAAATGATCAAGGATTTGGAATGGCTTCCGTACCAAGAGAGGCTTAATAGGTTAGGGCTCTTCCTGGCACACGTCTGTCCCTGGAAAGGTGTGAAGCTGGTTAAATTGGTTCTCCCTCGGAGACTTATGGAACCCAACCAAAGCGGTTCTGGAATACTCTGGGAAAAATACCCTCTGATCTTGATGCCCACCCGATGACCTCGTTAGGTTTTGGAACACCTGGTTATTGGAGGCCATTGATGGGGCGGCTTCCAGGCGTCCACTTCCCAAATATCAGAGCCGCAGGTCCCCGTGGTTCACAGAGGACCTGCGGCAGGTAAAACATGAAAGAAGGCAGTTAGAGCGACGGTGGCGTCGTACTCATGCTGAAGCCAACAGATTGCAGCATAGAGCCAGTTTGAAAGCCTATGCAGTGGCTGTGCAGGAGGCAAAGAAGAAGTTCTTTGCTGCCATCATAGTGTCCACAAAATCTCGCCTGGCGGAGCTCTTCCAGGTGGTGAAGGGGTTGGTCTGTCCAGCTTCCCTCCACTTGGAAGTGGAGGTTTCCCGGGCCCACACAGGTGGTCAACACCTCCCTTGAGGAGGGCAGAGTCCTGGGGTCTCTTAAGGAGGCTGTGGAGTGACCCTTGCTGAAAAAACCATCCCTTGACGCTGACGCCCTTACCAGCTACCGGCCTGTCTCTAACCTTCCCTTTTTAAGGAAGGTTATTGAGCAGGTGGTGGCCTCTTGGATGGCTTGTCAAGGCTATGGCCAGTACAAGGAATAAAAAATGTATTATTATTATTATAGGTGGTGGCCCAGAAACTCCGGGACCATCTGGACCGAGTCGGTTTCCTAGACCCCTCGCAGTCTGGCTTTCATTCGGGATATGGCATGGAGACTGCGCTTGTGGCCTTGGTTGACAACCTGCACTGTGCTTTAGACCAGGGGCAGTCGACCCTTCTGATATTGTTAGATCTGTCAGCTGCTTTCGATACCATTGACCATGAGCTGCTGGTGACTCAGCTGCGGGATCGTGCCAGGGTGGGCGGGACCGTTCTTGAATGGTTCTGCATGTTCCTGGCTGATGGGACTCGCTGTGTGGTCTTGGGTGACTGTACATCTGCTCCCCAGGATCTCACGTGTGGGGTCCCACAGGGTTCTATTCTGTCCCCCTTCCTGTTCAACATGTACATGCAGCCTTTGGGTGAGGTCATGAGAGGATTTGGCATGTGTTGTCATCAATATGCTGACAACACTCAGCTCTACCTCTCATTTTCAGCAAACTCAGGCCCCGCACTCTCGTTGCTTACTCGATGTATGACAGCTGTGGGGGCCTGGATGAGAGCAAGCTGTCTGAGCGTGAATCCTGACAAGATGGAGGTGATGCTGGTGGGGAGGGCCAAGGGAGTGTAGGCTCCCATCGTTGATGGGGTCTGCCCTGTCCTGGTTCCTCAAGTTTGTAGTCTGGGGATGCTCCTCAGTTTGCAGCTCTGCCTGGATGTCCAGGTGGCAGCTGTAGTGAGGAGTGCATTTGCCAAATTACATCTGGTGCGACGGTTATGGCCGTATGTCTCAGACTGCAACCTTGCCACCATAATCCATGCCTTCATCACCTCAAGGCTTGATTACTGTAACGTACTCTACGTGGGGCTACCCAAGGTGACGGTCCGGAGGCTGCAACTGGTGCAGAATGCGGTGACCCATCTCCTAACAGGAACGGGCTACCAAGAGCACATAACACCAGTGCTCTGTTCTCTGCACTGGTTGCCAGTTGCCTACCAGGCTCGATTCAAGGTGTTGGTGTTGACCTTTAGAGCCCTACACGGCCTGGGCCCCTCCTACCTGCAGGACCGCCTCACTTCCCAGGTTCTGGAACCGCCGTTGTGGTTAGCTGGGGGTGCCCTTTTGGAGGTCCCCCGTGTTCGGTGGGGGGCCACATTGGAGAGGGTGTTTTCAGTTGCCGCACCTTGGTTGTGGAACTCCCTCCCGGCAGAGGTTTGTTTGGCCCAGGGCCTTCCCTCCTTCAGGTGTCAGTGTAAGATTTGGCTGTTCCACCAGGCGTTTGGTGAGAGAGATGGGTAGTGGGAGGGATGGGACAGGGTTGTGGGGGGGATTGATGGGTTTATTGTTTAAAGTTGTATGTATTTTTAAAAATGCTTTTATACTGTATGCCGCCCTGAGCTTTGGCAGGAGGGGGCAGGATAACAAATCTTTTATAATAATAATAATAATTAATAATAATAATTCAGCTTGGAGAAGAGACAACTGAGAGAGGATATGATAGAGGTTTATAAAATCATGAGTGGTGTGGAACGAGTAAACAGGGAACAGTTATTTACTCTCAAATAGTACTAGAACTAGGGGACACTCCATGGAAACTAACTAGTAGCAGATTTAAAACAAATAAAAGAAAGTATTTTTTCACTCAACGCACAATTAACATGTGGAATTTGTTGCCAGAAGATGTGGTCAAGGCCAATAGTGTAGCTGGGTTTTAAAAAGGATTGGATAAGTTCTTGGAGAGTAGATCCATTTAACGGCTATTCGCTCAGAAGATTTAGGAGACTTCTTACTGACAGGAGCTGGGAGTGAGCAACAGGGAATGGATTGCCCTGATGGGCACTTCTCCTAAGCAACTGAGGTCGGCCACTGTCAGAAGACAGGATGCTGGGCTCGATGGTCCATTGGTCTAACCCAGGATGGCACTACTTATGTTCTTATATTCACAAGGGAATTACTTTACCCAGGAGCACAGGGGTAAAGTTTGTGTGTCCACTCCAGAAAATCTGGCATTAATTGGCAATTCTTTCATTTGCTAATTATCCCATGTGCCCAGAAAGTTTATATATCAATAATAATAATAATAAGTTTTATTGTTTAAGCCATAGTCATAACAACATTTGCATGGGAGAGAAAGTTTATACAAAAGTACCTTCAGTGTACTCTATCCCTGATGCAGATAAGGGCATAGACCTTTACCTGATGATTTTTCCTGGAACATGTGAACACTCTAGGGCAGGGATGGGGAACCTTTTGCCCCTTTGAAAGTTGGTACAAGTTCTGAGGGCTATATAGAAACTGGAGGTGGGCGGGGTGCCCTCAGGAAGAGGAGGGTGCAGGTTATGGATCAACACCATGGATCTGTCCCCTATCTTTGTGTGCATGCCCTCATCTCTGCTCCCTTCCTCTGAACTCAGTATTTCAATGTGTGGAGGTAGGAACTGAATCAAGGGCCCAGATCCAGGAACTGGAAAAGGGCCAAATAAAAACTAGCCATAGGCCACATTTAGCCCCTGGGCTTGAGCTTCCTCACCCCTGGTCTAGGGTCAATCCTAAGGCAGAGGTCAGTTCCTCGGGGCAAACATTTCATGAGAACATGATCCAGGACACAACACAAACCCATGACCTCTCAATTCACAGCATCTGCTGCCTTTTGCCAGCTGTGTCTGCTGCGGAGGCTGCGCCCGTACATCTCCGGCACAGACCTGGCCTCCCTCATCCATGCCTTTGTCACCTCGAGGTTGGACTACTGCAATGCGCTCTATGTGGGGCTGCCCTTGTTCCTGGTTCAGAGGCTGCAGCTAGTGCAGAATGCGGCGGCCCGGCTCCTTTCGGGGATGGGCCGTTAGGAGCACATAACACCTGTGCTCCGGACTCTGCACTGTTGCCAGTAGCGTGCCGAGCCCGGTTCAGGGTTTTAGTTTTGATCTATAAGGCCCTTCATGGTCTGGGACCCTCGTACCTCAGGGACCGCCTCGCCCTCCGCGCCCCAGAGTGGCTCCTTCGGTCTGCCGGGGGTGCCTTCTTGGAAGTCCCCCGTGTTAAGCGGGGGGCCACAATGGAGAGGGCATTTTTGGTAGCCGCGCCGCGCCTTTGGAACTCCCTCCCGGAAGAAGCTCACCTGGCCCCAAGCCGTTTAACATTCCAGTGAAATTGTAAAACCTGGCTGTTCGCCCAGGCCTTTGGGGAAGGGGGGACGGGGTAGGGATTTTATTCCCCTTCATCCTTATTTATTGTTTTATTTTGTTGTTGTTCCCTAGTCCTGTTTTAATGGTTGGTACTTTTTAAGTGTTTTAATGTATTTTATAGATTGGTTTTATATTTGTATTTTATTTTTATTGTAAGCCGCCCCAAGCTGCTTTAGGAGAGGCGGGGTAAAAATCCAATAACTAAATAAATAAATATCTGAAGAGTTGCTCGTTTCTATGTTCTATTTTATTTTCCAATATCACAAACTAGCCTCTGCGGATGCCCGCTACATCTCTGCAAAGCCTTACACTCATATGTCTGCTTTCATGGACTGATTCACAGGTGTAGGGTCTAAAATAGATCTAAGGACTTTTGGTTCCTGAATCAACAACTGCTCTCAGCCTCTGACCCTAAATCTTTTCTATAGAGGGGTTTCCAAGCTTTTTGCTTCTGTGCATTGCTTAATGGAAGAGATATCTTTCCATGCAGCGTCTCCTTTCCCAGACAACCTGTTACTTGGCTTTCAACACATTTCAGCTATGTAGGAAGGACTCCAGCCATTCCTGTTTTGCATATGCAAACAAAGGGATACTCAGACATTGGTGATGGCTGTTCATTCATACATTGTTCCATCCTGAAATTGCTCTGATAATGCTCTATAGTTCACATGAGTTAAGGTCAGAAAAAAATTAGGTTAGCACAATCATACTCCATTAAAAAAATAAAAACAACAACAATCTGTGACAACACAAATACAATAACCTTTCCCATATGGAAAGGTCACATTTTCACTAATCCAAAGCAAAACTACTCTGCAGCGCCATCTAGTGAGAGGTGACAATTCAAAACCTCTGAAGCTGGGAGGTGACTATTAAATCTGGGCTTTACTCAGCTTCTGCAGTAACCACAATAGCTAGAAGGTGTTAATAATGGGCATTTTTACACACACGTTAAAGTTCTGGATTTTTCAATCTTCTGGGTTCACAAGTCCACAAGTAAGTTCCGGATGCATTCTTCACACAAAACACTGCCCTGAGGCAGCCTAAAGTAGCTGTGTCTGTAGACGTGACAGGCTGCCATGGAAACCAAGTGACCACAGCTGCCTGGAGCAAAGCAGTTTACCAGGAGAACTTTTTACACACAAAAGTTCTTGGAGAAGTTTCACGCAGAAGTTCAAAGAGCCGGATGTTTACGGTCTGGGTGAGTGATTTAGACACACAGAAAGTTCAGGATGTAACACCAAACATCCAGGAGAAATGTGTGTATAAAAACACCCACTGACAGGCAAGACAGGGAGATAATTGGAACTAAAGGACATATTCAAAGCAAAATTCAAATTTCACCGATTCCCAAACTGCAAATTCAAAGTTTTCATCCCATTTGCAACTTTTGTATGCAAACGGAGTTTCAAACCTTTTTTATTAATTTATAGTTCACAGTTTGTTAGGAAATCAGAGAATCCTTTGAAGTAAATGAAAGAACTTGTTGGTGTAAAAGGGACTCAGGCTTTCAGCTACATTTTACATCTTAGTTCATTACATAAAGTTCATTGAAGTTCATGCAAAACTTCAGTTGACATTAGTGGACTCTCTGATGTGTATGCAGTATACAACTGAAATCCTGACTCTATTGAAGCCAATGGGAGCTTTGCTTTAGCTTTATTTATAAATTAAGTCAAACCTTGACTTTCTATGCCTTGCTTAGTCTGCATTTCAAATTGGATTTGTTCAGTTAGTTTGATTTTGCAACTGAAATGCAAACTAAGCGATGAATGTGAAATCAAAGTTCATTGAAGTTCCCAGAGGTTGTAAATTTGAACTGAAATAGTCAAAGGAAACAAATACTTAAATTTGATGCAGGAATTAATTTGACAAGTCCTATCCATTTTAGCTGTAGATAATACAACAGAAACTTAGGAGGGTGGGAAAAACTAAACCATAATAGATACTGAGGGTGTGAGAGAGAGACAGTTTAGTCTTCAGTCTGCACTGTCTTGCATCTTGTACTGTCATTTACAGCAATGCAAAGTGAGCAGGAACCCATGTTTGCTGTGTTTTCCCAGTTGCCACCAATGAGGAAAATGCAGTGAACATGGGTCCTTGCCAGTGAGAATGAAATGCCACCAAATCAGAAATTCAGCATTGTTCAAGTGCTTTGCACAGGAACAGATGGCTCTAAAAGGCAGTGGAAATCAGTTCCTTGGGGAGAAAAGGTAATGCAGAAAAAATGTGGTGTGATGATAGTGGCCATTTTTAAATGAACTGCTCCTCCAGTGGCAGTCTGTGGTCACGCCACTGTGGGGGCAGTGCATGTGCAGATTGGTGCACACCCATCCCCCACCCATCTCCACCCATGCCTCCACATGGAGTAACCTGCATTTTCAGCAGTTACTCCATGCGGGGGCAGTGGGTGGAGGCGTATGTTTCATGGGAGCATGCATGCATCCCCCCCCCCCGCTGCTGCTTTCAGATGGGACGTACCCACCCATGTCCACTGCATGGGCATGAGAAGTTTTGTTGAATCCAATGGATCCAATTGTAATGCTAGACAGGTGTCCAGATGTGGGGAGATTCAAATTGTGTCAAGTTTAGGATTATGAACCAGTTGGGGTGTGGTTTGGGGTCACACTGTGTCATCACTGCACCCATGCCACTCTATGAGTGCATGCATCTCATTTAAAAATGGCCAGTGACAGCAAAGTAGGTGTGAACTTGGAATTCACTATGATGGAAAAATAGGTGATGAAATACTGGTCTTCAGAGGCATTGTGCCATGCCCGGAGAATGGGACGATAGTTGTGAGACTGCATCTAGACTACAGAATATATTTTGCACCTCATGGTGTCAGAGTTGCTAAACTGTAGAATTTAGAGAAGGGTTTTATAGAAGAAATATCCAAAAAGTAACTGTGTAGAGCTTGGCCAAATGACAGCTATGGGTGGGCATGCCACAAGCATCATAAGAGTAAGGAGTGAGAAGAATTTTATCACTGGGGGTAGGGGTGGGAATTCCGGTTCTCCCGAGATCCGATATTGCCGGTATTTGGGTGTATCGGCTTAATCCGATAAATCCGATATTTACCTGTACTGGCATACCAGATTTTTAACATTGGCCGCAGTACCAGATTTTTATATTGCGGCCATTGAAGTCAATAGCTGCAATGTAAAAAATCTGGTACAGTGGCCAATGTTAAAAATCCGGTATGCCAGTAAATCTGGTACCAGGGAGATCTGATACTGGTACATCTGGTATCCGGTATTCTCCCCAGTGTCCCACCCCTAAATGGGGGTAAACAAAGCAAAAAACCCTGCAAAGTGAATATCAATATTTTCAGTGCAGTAAGATCTATTAGTCTATAGAATAATCTGCCAAATTAATTAGGTTATTCTTGCTATTACTCTTGCAATAGTATCTGGCAGCCTCTGTTTGTCATGGCCAATTGTGCAAGGCATTAACACTCCCTTAACAAAAAGACCAGCTCTGCTCCAGAGAGCTTATAATGTAAGTATAAGGCAAAAGACCTGCCTGATGAAGGACCTGTGAGGTCCGAAAGCTTGTGCGGCTCCACCAACTTGAGTTGGTCCAGTAAAAGATATCTCCATGCTATTTTGTCTCTACTGCCTATATTTGGGACCAACATGGCAACCACAGTCTCTCTAAGAAAATTGTGTAATATTACCGGCATGAAAGAAGAGAGCAATGCCCCATTGATTGGATATTGCAAGCTAGACTAAAGAAAGCAGCGTACGTACAGAATGATCCTGCAGTGAGGAAAATTAAAGGCGGGAATAAGAGTGAACTAATGGGTCTCTACATTTCTCTGATCCTAAAATTGCATCTTTGTTAAAGTAACATTTTATTTTTACCTGTCACAATCACTTGCAAAACAAGAACTGGATTTTCATGTGGCATAGATCTGGACTGTGTGTGCATCTGGCAGGCAGATGTGAGGGGAAGCAGCCAGTCCCAATTGTCCAGCTCTGGCAGCTGCACTGGTAGGACTCCATCACTTGCTCTCCGATGCAAGCTGAAAAGTTTGGAGCCGCAAGCAGAAGAGGCATGGCCGTTTTGCCTGCTGGCTGGATGCACGAGTGAGCGTTATTAACAAGGATTCATCAGGGCTGCTTTTAATAATGCAGAAAGTGTTTGTCTCTAGGGATGCTCCTCAGCAAAACTTGTTCTGTCTTTGTACTTCAAATATAGCCTCAGCACGCTAAACAGGCTGCCACTGACACAGTGGTGTGCTTAGTGCAAATTATTTTTATTTAATTTATTTATTTAAAATTTATATCCCACCCCTCCTGCCCTCAGGACAGTCCAAGGCAGTGAACAACATTCAATAAAAACAATATAAAAATTTAAAAAACAATTTAAAAATACAGTATGTGGGGAAACCCCCCATCCCACCCCTACCCCTCGCCAAAAGCCTGACGGAACAGCCAGGTCTTACATACACGCCGAAACCACAGGAGAGTGGGAGCCAACCGAGCCTCCTCCAGGAGCAAATTCCACAGCACAGGGGCAGCCACCGAAAAAGATCTACCATTGGTGGCCACCCACCTTGCCTGGGGAACCTCCAAAAAGACTCCCATGGATGATCCCAAGGGTCGCACGGGCACATGGGGAGTGAGGCGGTCCCACAGATAAGCNTGAAGGGCTTTAAAGGTTAAAACCAGCACCTTGAACCTGGCCCGGTGCTTTATAGGCAGCCAGTGCAGAGCCCGGAGCACTGGTGTCATGTGCTCCCTGCAACCCGCCCCCGTAAGGAGACGGGCCGCAGCATTCTGCATCCTCCAAACCAGCTTCTCAGGCAGCCCCACATAGAGCGCGTTACAGTAATCCAGCCTCGAGGTGATGAAGACATGGATGACAGTGACGAGGTCGGAGTCTGAGAGATATGGCTGAAACCGCCGGACAAGGTGTAACTGCCGAAACGCACTCCCCACCACAGCCACAACCTGAGATTCCAGGCTGAGCCGTGAATCGAGGAGCACACCCAGACTCCGCACTTGAGAGACCATGGGAGGGCGAACCCCCCCAACAAGAGGAGATTCAACTACCCCCAGGTCCTTCAAGCCCTCGCTCACCAACATCACCTCCGTCTTGTCAGGATTCAATTGCAGATGGCTCGACCTCATCCAAGCCCCCACAGCCATGCCACAGCCCATTCAATAGCCTTCCCTAAAAAGGGGAGGTTAGAGACCGACCGATAACTGGCAGGAGCATCAGCGTCAAGAGATGGTTTCTTGAGCAGGGGTCTAACCACAGCCTCTTTCAGGCAATCAGGCACCCTGCCCTCCCGAAGGGAGGCACTGACCACCCCAGCCAGCAACGGCCGTAGCGTCTCCTGGCTAGTTTTCACCAACCAGGACGGGCATGGATTTTGCTCACAGGTAGTGGCACGAATAGATTCCAACAAGGACTCCACATCGACAGGCGACACCATCTGAAACTGATCCCACAAAACAGGACAGGACGAGGCATTCATAGCCCCAAGATGATCCTCTGCAATAACTGTGGTGCTGAAATCGTGACAGATGTGAGCGATCTTATCTACAAAGTACTCAATAAACCGGTCACAGCGGTCACCAGATTGCTCCAGGTCCAGGTGGAGGCAGGCAGGACTGACCAAGCCTTTCATCACCTGGAAAAGCTCTGCATTCGATGTATCTATTTCCCCAAGTGCAGCTGCTACTGCAGTGTGGGGTCCCAGTCTGGAAAGGACTGGGATTTGCCAGGGCCTTGGTTTGTATGAGAGGGGCTATCACTTGTATGTGCATGTGTGATAAGGACAAAGAGAATAACAACTATCTCATCTCAAGGCAGGGGACATGCTGGTTTGGCATCTAAAAGAGTGCACGAAAGGCCTGGTATGCAATTTATTTCAGTGCACTGTGGCTGGGCTCATTTCCTACCCCAGTGTGCAGTGTCTCTGAAGGAGCATTAGGAGGTGCAGAATATTGCCCTCACTCTAGTCTGTGGCCAAGCTAAGCCTAGTGCAGGTAGGAGATAGGCAGCTAGAATAGCTGTGTGTTATCTTTGTGGGCCAGCAGGTAAACGAGGCAAAGGTTTACAGGCCCTAGTCGGGTCCTTGGTATGAGTAGGAGCACATGCCTGAGAGGTCATTCTTGTAAATGAGATTAGTGGGAAACCAGTAGTTGCTCTGGTCTATCTTCCCTCCATTCTTTATGCACCAACACTCCACCCACTCAGTGCCATCCAGGCAATCCCTGACATTAGGGGAATCCCCTGGTGTCACTGGCTTTACAGCTTCCTTATACCAGTTGTGTCCAGATAAGAGGAGTTGCAGCATTACAAACTCTAACGAGAGACTCTGTTTTGTAGCCTAAATGAAGGGGTGATAATCCTCTGGTGGAACATGCTGGGGGTAGAGGTGCTGGTTTATCATCCCATGTCAGGGTGCGCAGGCAAAGTGGGCACTGGTTTATATTTTAACGCTGACATCAGCCTCATGTAAGCTCTGCTCCTGTCCTACAGGCTTCAGTTTACAATCTCCTATCCTCATGGATGTGAAGACTTATTTATTTAGTAGCTCCAGTATAGCCTAAAGAATAAGGTATTGGACTTGGACCTGGGAGACCCGTGCTCAAATCCTGTCTTAGCTATGAATTCACTGGGCGGCCTTGGGTGACTTACTGTCCCTCAGCCTCAGGCTTCCCCCTTTGTAAAAATGGAAATATTCACCGCCCTCACAGGGTTGGTGAAAGGGTTATTTAGATATGAATTGTCAAACACTTTGAACACTGAAAGTGGCATAAAAATTATAAATAATAAAAAATAATATTTCCAACTTCCAGAGTCAACTAAGGATTCCTAAAGAAAGGAGAGATTGCTACACTGGTCGATGTTGAAGGTCTAGTACAGCTGCAAGCATGTTCCTCTCAGCTTCCTCCCACTTAAGGTTGCTCTCTCTATCCAGCCCAGCTCTTTGGGCACTCAGAGTAATAACACTCCCATCAAGAATTGCTAAGGCCAGTCCTCAGAGTTCCCACAAAAGCTTTAAGAAGTGGCATTGGCTTTTAGTGCAAGCATAGTCCACCATTAAGACAAAATGTTAGAGATCAGCCTAAGATACCACCACCATCTCCTGGAAGGGCTTGATTTCAGTCTCTGTAATCTCCTGTCAGGGTTTGCCGGGGAATGCGGGGAGGCAGGAGCGTAAGAGGGAGACAGAAAGAGAAGGGGGTTCCCACAGCAAGGGAATTCCCCCGTGCGGGGACCTCTCCGCTGACCTTGAATCCCCCTGCCTTACCGGGGGACGCGGGGAAAGCGCTCACGCTCTCTGTGGACCCGGTCCCCTGTGATGACTCGGCCTCGTCCCCTCGGGGACTTTTAGGACCAACTTCTAACCTGAGGGGATTCTTTAAACACCAGAATCGTGAGCAACCCCTCCTCCACGGGAGCCTTGCAGGGTGTGAAAGACAGCTTTCCGTGCTTTCTTCCCTTTCCCCTTCCCCGTACCTCACATCTCCTTGCTGAGAGAAGAAAACTGACCTGGGGTTCCAGCCTGGCTTCATGGACAGGGTGGGTGATCAGGTGCCTGGGAACCTGCTGTCCATGCGGAGGACAGTGAGTCTGTGTTGTTAACAGAAGCCTGGGCTTTTTTCAGGAGCTCTAGTCATTAGGGAATATGTGAGAGTGTACAGCAGAGCAATGTGCAAGTGCTAGGAGTGCTAGACAGCAGCTTCATCCTCTCAGCCATCTGGCACAAACTGTACATGTAACCACTTACTGCATCCGCTTCTTCCCCTTGTGGCTGAGTGGATTAAGTTTAAGATCCCCCACATCTGCCTCTCCCTCCTCGGTCATTCTTCCTCTCCACATCACCTCATTGCTATTCAAACAACACAGCTGAAAGGGACAGAGGTGAGTCCAGCACTGTATCCCATCTCCAACCCCCAGAATGTCATGCCCTCAAAGCACAGGAACAGACTGAAGGGCTGATTTGTGTAGCCAAAGCCAGATAAATTAAAAAGAGACTCTGTTTGGTGGAGCTCTATCATGGAACCAGCTTCAGTGGACTTTTGGATCCCTTTTTCACAGATCTGCTGGGACCTAATCTCACCAATGTACACTCTGATGTGAGAAGGGCAGAGCATGCTAGATTTCTTGCAGGGGCAGAGCTACGTTGAACAGGACCTGGTGCAGAAGATGGAATGGGCCTTGCATGAACTCCCTCCAGTGGCAGACAATGCAACTGCACCAGGGAGCACTGGTCCCCTCAGGCTTGTGGACCTTGGTGTAACTGCTCTTCCTTTCCCTATTATTTATTTATATTTATTTATTTATATTAAAAAATGTATGCCGACCCTCCTGCCTCAGGCATCTTGGCGCAGCTCACAGCATATTAAAAACATTGTAAAACATTAAAATAAACAATAATAATTTAATTTTAAAACAATCTAAAATCCCCCACCCACCCCATCTCCCTCAGGAAAGGCCTGGCAGAACAGCCAGGTCTTACATTGTCTGCGGAAAGAGGGGAGACTAGCAGCCAAGTGGATCTCGGATGGGAGGAAGTTCCACAGTCGCGGCACAACCACGGAGAACACCTTCCTCATAGTGGACACCTGGGAAACCCGGGGGACCTCGAGGAGGGCGCTCCCAGACGACTGCAGGGGCCGCTCCAGGACCCGGAGGGTGAGGCGGTCCAAGCAGTTTAGGGCTCTAAAGGTCAGCACCAACACCTTAAATTGGGCCCAGAAGCCTACCAGCAGCCAGTGCAGAAAGCGAAGCACTGGTGTGATATGCTAGCGTCGGCCCACCCCCGTCAAGAGACGGGCCGCCGCATTCTGCACCAGCTGCAGCTTCTGAACCAACACCAAGGGTAACCCCACTTAGAGTGCACTGCAGTAATCCAGTATCGAGGTAATAAAAGCATGTATGACTGTGGCCAGATCCGAGTCCGAGACATACGGCCTAAGCCGATGCACCAGGTGTAACTGGTGAAATGCTCCCTTCACCATAGCCGCCACCTGGGCATCCAGGCGGAGCTGTGGGTCCAGGAGCACCCCCAGACTCCGGACCTGAGAAATCAGGGGAGGGCAGACCCCATAAATGATGGAGGCCACCAACCCCCACAGCGACAAACACCACGTAAGCACCGAGACTGCCGGGCCTGAGTTGGTGGAAAATGAGAGATATAGCTGGGCGTCATCAGCACATTGATGACATCTCACTCCATACTCCCCAACAGCCTCTCCCACTCCACACATGAGGCCCCGGGAGGGAAGATGAAAACTCCCCCAGCCAGGAAAGAGTGGAACCATTCAAGAACAGTCCAACCAATTCCTGCCCGAGTCACCAACAACTCATGATCAATGGTATCAAATGCAGCTGAGAGATCTAACAGGATCAGCAGGGTTGAACGACCCCGATCCTACTCACAGGAGAGGTCGTCGGCCAAGGCCACAAGCGCAATCTCCATGCCATAATCCGGACGAAAGTCCGACTGCGAGGGATTGAGAAAGTTAACCTGGTCCAAATGCTCCTGAAGTTGCTGAGCCACCACCTGTTCAATAGAGACTGGCTGATAACTGGCAAGGGCATCAATGTCCAGAGATGGTTTCTTGATCAGGGGCTGCACCACCGCTTCCTTGAGACAGCCCGGCACCCTGCTCTCCCCAAGGGAGGCACTGACTATCCCTGCCAGCAGCGGCCCCAGTGTCTCCCGGCTAACCTTAATCAGTCAGGACGGGCATGGATCTAGTTCACAATAGGTAGCTCGAACAGTCCCAAGCGCATCCCCTGAATCTGAGGGCGACACCGCCTGAGGCTCATCCCATAAAACAGGACAAGAAGGGGCTTCTACTGCCCCTGCTGAAAAAGTCGCATCAAAACCGTGGTGAATTTGAGCAATTTTATCCGCAAAAAAGTCTGCAAACAAATCACAGTGAGCATTTGATGGTTCTACGTCCAGGCAGAGGGAGGCCAGACTGACCAGCCCCCTCGCCATCCAGACCAGCCCCCTCACCATCTAGGGATGGGCGAACGCAGTTCGAATGTTTGGAGTTTGGACCGAACTCGGTCTGTTTGGACGTTCAAACCAAATGTCCGAACAGAACTCTCGAATACCCGAACAGTTTGGATGAGTTTGGATGAGTTCAGAGGCAGGAAAAACGTCTTTTCAGGGCCAAAAATTAGGTTTCGGTTTTGTTTCGGTTTCAGTTTTGATAGTGCTATTTTTGACTGTTCGGCCAACCCAAACTCGGCTTAACCGAACCATTGAACCTGAACTCGGGTTTCAAACGGAACGACCGAACATCCAAACATCCGAACCGCATTCTGTTCACCCATCCCTAACACCATCCAGCTCAGCCAGGCGGGACTTAGCGGCGCAATGAGGGCAGCAAAGAAAACCTTCTTTGCTGCCTGCACCGCAA
>QEPC01014265.1:334194-352848 GCA_003113815.1 Sphenodon punctatus | reverse complement strand
CCCCTTGTCTCTCCCTCTGTTCCCCTTCCTATGTCTCTCCCCCAGCTCCTGTCTCTCAGATTGTAAGCCCTAGGGGCAGGGACCGTGTCTATTTTATTACTTTGTAAAGTGCCAGGTACACTGCTTGTGCTATATAAATGTTTGTTAATAAAATAATAATAATAATAATAATAATCTCAGAGACAGGCCCATGGTTGCCATGGCGGCCATAAACTCATGCTCCGCCCCTCCAAGACTGGCATCGGCATGGATATTGAAGTCCCCCAGAACTATCATCCTGGGAGACCGCAAGATCACCTCTGACACCAGCTCAGTCAGTGTGTGCAGCAACACTGCCAGACAGGTGGGTGCACGGTATATCAGCAGTATCCCCACGCTGTCTCTAGCCAAATCCAACCCCAGATGGAGACCCTCTATACCCATGATAGATCGCACAGGGAATCTCCTCACAGACCAGATATTCTTAAAAATAATGGCTACACTCCCCCTCCCCCCCAATCCCTCCAGTCGTAGCTGATGCTGCACAGAGTAACCAGCTGGAACAAGATCAGCCAATATAGGCCCTGATTCATTGTCCAGCCAGGTCTCCATGACACATGCGAGGCCAGCTGCCTGGTCCAGGATCAACTCCCGGACCGCAGTTGACTTGTTAACCACTGACCTCACACTTATCAGCATCAAGCCAAGACCAGGGGCCCTCTGAACCCCGATCACCTCACCACCTGCCTGGGGTCCAGTGAGCGGGACAGAAACACACCATCTACACCATCTGTCCCATCTCACAGGTCAAACCCGCCTCCCAGAAGAACCATAATTCCCCCAGCCCAGAACAACCCCTATGGCTGCAGACACTCACCCCCCGATCCACTCCACTGACCCCACCCGGAGGCCATCCCACCAGCCCCCCGAGGGAGATTCCCACCCCCAAAACACCCCCCATCCTCCTCTGTCACTGGAGGATCCCTCCCTCTCAAAGAACTACACCCCTCCTTCACACTGAGGGGCTCAGCCCTTCCCTCCCTAACCCAGTCCCTTTGTCCCCCTCCCTCAAAAAGGAAACACCCCATCCCCACCTTAATCCCCCTTGAAACAGCAAAAAAAAAGTCTCTCCCCCGGTCCTGCTAAAGGCCACGCCTAAAGGCCTGCCTTTAAGCGCACTGCCGACGGGCAGTGGGCCGCTTTTGGCCATGCCGGGCCTGGAAGTCCTGGGGCTGGGAGAATTATGGTCCTCACGAACGGCCCCCACAAACAGCCAGCACCCTTTGTGTGTCATCCTTTGGGCTGGCATCTTTAGGGGCCAACCCTTAAATAGCTACCTGTAGAGGCAGGCGGGGCCAGGTGTTAGTGGTGATCCTGATCCTGCAGGGATGCAGGCCCTCGTAACCCTCAGGGGCAGAGACAGCACATTATAGCTATGCCCCTGGTTTCTTGCAAGGGGCTAAAAACTGATTCATCTCACAGAGCCTTCAACATGCTCCAAAGTAGCGGTAAAATGCCATTTTTTACCAGATTCCATTTCCTACAGAATTCGGTCTCTCAATCCATTCTGGTGAAACACAAAACAAACATTCTGATTCCATTTTGCCGGAATTGATAAAAAATATTTTTGTGCAATTTGCACATGCACAAAAAGGCCACAGCCATATACCACACATGTACAAATTGTTCAACTGGAATTCAATTTTGTTTTATTAGAATTCTGATTTCTCAGGAAATTCCCTTGGAAATTTGATCCAGCCCTAATCCAAAATTCTCAACAAATGGGGCTTAAGTGGACTCTGCCTCCAGCAGCACAAGAGCATAATTGTATCCTCATTGTGGCTGCAGTCCCCAAGCCAGTTACTCAAGAGCAGTCCCATTGAAGTTGATGAAACTGTTCTAGAGTAAGTGGTCAGAGGATTTTGGGAATCTGTTTGAATTTGTATATCACAGGCATCTATGGAGTCACAGAGTCAGAGTTGGACGGTACCTTGAAGGCCATCTAGTACAACCCCCTGCTTGGATGCAGGATGACTACAGCTACAACACCCCCAAAATATGGCTGCAAGGCCTCTTTTTGAAAACCTCCAGTGACAGACAGCCTACAACAGGGATGGGGAATCACTTTGAAAAGTGATTACAAGCTCCAAGGACCACATAGAAGCTGAAGACAAAGGTGCTTAAGGAGTGCATTCAGGAAGAGGAGGGTCCAGATCATGGATCTGTCCTCTGTCCTTGTGTGCATGTCCTCATTTCTGCTCCTTTCCCCTGAGCTTAGTCTCCCAGCACTTGGAGGTAGAAATTGGATCTTGGGACCAGATCAGGTTACCAAGGAGACATGAGCGTGCATAGATAACATCTTGGAGCATCTACAAATCTGAGGATGAGGTAAGTGATGCTTAGGGTGTCACTTCAATGACTCTAAAGCTTTGGTGGAGGAGAGCTAGAGGACGCCCCACTCTAGGATCTCAGGTTTTTGTTGCCTTCCCACTTCTAGAGGTTCTCAGCTTTAGGCAGGGCTGTCTAGTAATCAGTAGGGGTGGGACATCGGGGCAAATACCGGCTACCGGATTTAACGGTTACCGGATTTTAAAAAACCAGATTGCCGGATCTGTGTACCAGTTTACCGGTACCAGATTTGTTCCATTGATTTCAATGGGGAACTGTCCCCATTGAAATCAATGGGAAAAAAACACAAAAAACCCTCCCCCCTCACCCTCCCAGACTGTGCGGGTGGAAGGGGGGGCACCCCCACCCACCCTGCCCAGCCTGGCTTTCAAAAAAATTTTCCCCCCCCGAAGTCCCTGCTAGTGCAAGCTCCCGGCCACCGCCGGCGACCCAGAGCCCGCACCAGCAGGTACTAGGGTGATCCCTGGGGTGGTGGGTGGTTTAACACCCCCCCATCCCAGGGATCACCCTACCTCCCCACCCAGGGATCGCCTACCTTGTGCTCCGGGTGGCAGCAGCGGCGGTCCGACTCCGGCGGCTTCAGCGCTGGCTGTGGCTGCCGGCTTCAGCGCTACTAGGCCTTCCGGTGAACTTCCGGGTTTCCCCGGAAGGCCTAGTAACGAAGCCGGCAGTCACAGCCAGCGCTGAAGCCACCGGAGTCGGGTCGCCACCCGGAGTGCAAGGTAGGCGATCCCTGGGTGGGGAGGTAGGACTAGGTAGGGTGATCTGATCCCTGGGGTGGGGTGTGTGTTAAACCCCACCCCACCCCAGGGATTGTACCTGCTGGTGCGGGCTCCAGGTCACCACCGACGGCCCAGAGCCCACACTAGCAGGGACTTCGGGGAATTATTTTTTTTTAAGTCAGGCTGGGCAGGGTGGGTGGGGGGTGTCCCCCCTTCCACCCACACAGCCTGGACTGGGGAGGGAAAGTAAAGTGGGGGTGGTGTTGGTTTTTTTTTAATATTGTGGCCATTCATTGGAATGGCCGCAATGTAAAAAATCCGGTACGGGGGAATCTGGTAAATGGGCCGGATTACCAGGTTTAATCCGATACTGCCGGTACACCAAATATTGGCAGTATTGGATACCGGATGATCTGGTAGTCCCACCCCTAGTAATCAGTAGTCACTCATCCTACCTGCCTGCTGGGAGTGCTGAAGCTCAATGGATAAATGTTTGCAAGGTTAGGCACTACCAAAGTATCATATCAGTCTTAATTTTTGAGCTTTCATACCACCCAAGGAGCTTAATTACCTACCTTCCCCTCTGAGGGAGGGAAGCCTTGAGTTCCCCTCAGAAGTGTCCACATGGGGTGTCATGCAGAGAAAAATGACTGTGGAAGAAACTCAGTCCTGACAAGAAACTGAACAGAACCGAGTACCTCTGTAAGGAGAGGAATAAAGCTGTGTTGTGCTGTCCCTGCTTCAGGCTCCCCCAAGGAACCAAATGACACAAACTCATTGTTAACTCTGAATTTGGGCTCCCTTTGGATCAGGGTAGAGGAGCTGATCACAGCTGGTGTGTGTCCATAATCTCAGATAGAGCAGTACGGGTCCCTAATAAGTAGGGGTGGGAATTCTGGATCCACCAAGATCCGATATTGCTGATATTTAGTCATACCAGATTTAAATCCAAGATCTGGTAATCCTGGCCGTACCGGATTCTTTGCCTTGGTCTTGGATCTCGGATTTTTAAAAATGACTTTGTGGCAGTTTGGCACTGGCTTTTTTTGTTTTGCACTTGTTGAATCCCTCCCTGCCCACTCCCTGTGGTGCAAACTGTTACATTTGGCGCTTTTTAAAACCCTGCCTTGGATTGGTTGCCTTTTTTGAAATCAAAAAAGGCATCCAATCCTGAAGGTTTCCTAAGATTTTTTAGAGGGGGTAGGGAATGCATCTGTGACTGGGGGTGGGCACTTGGCTGGCTGGAGTGGCCACTGGCCAATAGTAATGTCAATTTTTTTTCCCCCTTCTGGGACCTTCTGGCCCTTGGGCTTGGGAAGCCATTCTACAGAAGGTTTGGTATCTGAAAGGACTGTCACAGACTGCTGGAGGCATGCGAGCATGTGACTGTTGGTAAATTATGAGTTACTTTGGAGTTTTATGGGATTAGGACACCCTGGTGCCACTTAGGGAAGGGAAAACAATGGAACGGGGACCTAGTCTCTTGGGATCCCATGGGGTGGAGGGGCTTCATGCCATGTGGCCAGGCCATGGCAAGCAATAAACATACAGGGTGGTGGAGGCTTCTGAAGCCCTGCCAATGGGGGAGGGGGAAATGTGGCTGTGCCAGTGTGTCAGGTCTATCTTGTGTTGTGTGTGCCATCTGATCTTTGGGGGTGGGGGGTGCCCCAGTTGCCAGGTCATGTTGGAGGATGCAGGCTGAGACTTTTGAAGCCCTGCCAATGGGGGAGGGGGAAATGTGGCTGTGCCAGGGTTGTGGTTGTTGTGTGACCCATCTTGTGCCATCTGCTGTTTGGAGGTGAGGGGTGCCCCAGTTGCCAGGCCAAGTTGGACGTGCTGTGGAAAAAAACCCTATTTTTTAAAGAAAAAAAAGTAGTAGTGGGCACTGCCGTGGGGGCTATGGGGGCCGTGGGGGCTACTGGGTACAAAGTGTAGTCTGGTGGTTAGCAGTAGTGAAACAAGTGAATCTGTCCTTTACATGTTGTCTTTATTACAGTTAATTTCAGTGTTTTTTAAAAAACTTTTTGTCTCACATTGATTTCAATGGGAAAACTTCCCCATTGATTTCAATGGGGAAAAAATGGTACCGGTATACCGGTTTTAAACCGATAATCTGGTAATCCAAGAACAGATATCTGGTAGAACCAGTATCCGGTATTTTCAACCAAGTCCCACCCCCAGCATATCCCCATGTCCCACCTGCCCTCCACATGCCTCTACCAGGGTGGGCTAGGGAAGCTGTCAGTTATAGGAGCAAACTTTGTTCAGCTGGCCCCAGCAGAGATTTTTTTTTCTTTCTTTTCTTCCAGCCCTTTACAGTCAGAATCCAGCCCCTCAGTGGATTAAGGAGCAGGGCTGCACCTGGGAATTAGAATCTGGTCCAAGGAGTTTGAAAAGGAAACCACATACGATACCTTGGCCTTGCTTTCCCTCTCCCAAGAAGAGCCATACTAGGTCGGACCAATGGTCCATCTAGTTCAGTATCCCAGCTCCAGCAGTGACCAGCACCAGATGCTTCAGAGAAGTGCACAAAAGATCACAGTGGAATGACTCATTTCCTGCTATTCACTCCACCCATCAGTAGTTAGAGAGCTCATCCCCTGACCAACCTGACCAAAAGACATTTATATTGGCCTGTCTTCTAAGAACTTGTCCAATCCTTTTTTGAGGCTATTGGCCTTCACACCATCATCTGGCAACAAGTTCCACAGGTTATTTATGTGCTGAGTGAAAAAGTGCTTCCTTTTATTAGTTTTAAATTTGCTGTCAATTAATTTCAGTGTCCCCTAGCTCTAGTATTTTGAGAGTGTAAAGAACAGCTCCCTAGTCATTTGATTTATACCACTCATGATTCTGTAAACTAACCATCCTGATGGGAGAGTGGCAAGGAGAAGGTGCTGTGCACATTAACCCTTGCACAGCCCGCTCCCCCTGCTAGGCGTCCTCTGTTTCTATACAGAGGTGAGCCTAACCTAAATCAAATTTCTGTATTCTATGAACACGCCAAATTACAGATGGCTAATACTCTGCTCTTGTGCATCTGTCTTCATGCGTGTGGCACAATGCACACTCTTGCAAAGGTGGGTGGAGGTTGTAAGAACAGTAGCCTCAGGGTTACAAGGGAGGAAACCAAGTCATGGCTGTATTTGGAGACTCAGTGAGGTAGGTTTCATTTAAAGTCACCACAAATGCCCATCACAACTATCCAAAGCTCTGCTAATATGCAGTCATTGTGACTAGTAGCAGCAGCTCATCTTTTCCAGTTCTCAACTCCACCCAATCTGCCAGTACCCTGAAGTGAACCACCTAGTGTAATCTCACCATAATCTCCCTGCAGCAGGCATGGCATGAAGGGGCCTAGAAGCAATTTCTTTGTTGCCCAGGTTAGAAAAAGAGGTGCATGAATTACTCAGTGCAGAGTCCTTTCTGGATTCTAGAATTCAAAGCCTGGCAAAGCCTGGATTCTTAGGAGGCAGAAAGGGAAGCTAGGGTATAAGAGTCCTTCCTGCTTGATGTAGGGAGCTGGACTTATTTGAAGCAAAGTAACATCAGAGGCCCCAAGCAAGACAAAGGCCCTGTTGTGCAAGACTGACAGCTATAGAGGTTTCTTCCATGGTGAGAAAGGTGTGTGCTGTTGGTCTGACCATAGGCACGAGGGCTAAAAGCTCAGGGCTAGATCCTCAGTTGGTGTAACTGAGCTATGCAAATGAACACCACCTGATTAATCTGGCCTGTATTTTCTAATCTTGACTCTAGCAGTGTCCCCTCTTCTATGAGACCTGGAGCAAATCATGCTTTTCCCATCTGTAACCAACTGATAATATATCTTGACTGCACTTGTCCCAAAAAGTGCTGCAAGGAATACATTGGAAAGGGCTTTGAAAGTAGAGGGTCAGATTTTCCTTGCGCACCCAAGCAAAGTGCCTAGCAGAAGGGTAGCCTTGTACAGCATTGTATGTCATCTGCACTGGTGCAAATGACTACAGAAGGTAGACAGTTAGCAAAGATAGGGCAGGCAATGATAGGCCCAGGAATTGCTTTGCCTGTTTAATTCAGCGTGCCCCAACCAGGACTCTTTCAAGCAAGAAGAACTCACCCCGCCCAAAGCAAAGTCTTCAGTGAAATGTGCAAAGCTTTTGAGAAAGTCCAGATGGTTTGGCACACCTTCCAAACTTGTCATGGGCACGCCCTAACTTGTCGTCTCTAATCAGAAGGGATAACTCTAGAGATCAGACCACACAATGAAATTGGGCCCTTTAGAAGCAAAGCTAGACTTGGGTTTTTCAGACTTCAGGTGTGAGTGACCCTCAGGAGATTGAGACTAGCACCCCAAAGTTCAGCTACTTATCACAGCAACATCGGGACTGTTTAGTGCAGATAAGATGTCATGCCTAGTTTGCAAACCTGTCTGTCGAAAATTGCTCCATATTCTGTTTCTGCTCATGCTAGAAACTCCCAATAAGCCTTTTTCTTTCATTTTTCAACACTTCGAGTTCTGTAATATGGAAAGTCAGGAACGTCAATGACAATGTAAAAAAGCAACAATAGATTGAAGGGAACATTTCAGGGCCTTTCACCATCCTACCAATGTCATATTTCACACCCACCATATTGTGTAGTCATTTATGTTCTTATGCCAGACAGGATCAGGGAACATGATGGGAGCTGGGGGAAAACAACAGGGAATGGATCCCCCATTGTGACCTGTTGGGTGCTTCTCCCAAGCCACCGTGATTGGCTACTGTCGGAGACAGGATCCTGGACTAAATGGCCCATTGGTCTTGTTGGAGAAACAGCTCCAGATGACATCAACCTTTTGCACCAACAAACTCTAATGACCACTAGGGGCATTGGGAGTAGAGATAGTGAGTTAGTGTGTGTGTCACTTTAACCTTTCTGATCTCTGCTACTAAGCCCTCCCTTCCCCCTCTCAGGTGGGATTTGCCCAGGAAGCTCCTACTGGACATCCTCCTTCTTCCTGACCTTTCTCCATTCCTCTCTTCTCTCTCTGACCTTCAACATGACCGGCCACCATGCTGGTGGCAGCTAGATAGAAAGATCTAGGGATAGGCCTTTCCTATCACAATGTATTTCTCAATAAAGTAGATTATTTTCAATCTAGAAACACTTGCCAAGGTGTTGATTACTTCTAAGTTGTTGCTACTGAGAATTCGAGCTATTTTCCTTTTGCTGCGTGTAAACTCTGCTGATGCCTAGCCAGAGCTCTAAGAGGTCCTGGCACAGTAGGCAGTGAAATTTTGGTTTTAGGTTTTTGACCACTAATAAAATCCAACAGATCTGACCCAGCATGGCACTTCTTCTTATGTTCTTATTCACCCATATTTTCAGATGGGTCCAAGAGTAAAAATGCTATACATCTGGTAGGGAGTTTCTTGTACAGTGCAGGAGGAAGATTCACCCAGTCTCGCAATCCATTTCCATCATTCATACACATGCACACAGCATGTACTCCCCCAGGACTCCAGGAGCAAAGCAGAATCCCCTGGGAAGTTTCCCAGAACAATGACAGGAGGCGGAGCCTGCTGCTATCACAACCATGCCCCATGACCTTTAGTTTCCCAGACTGGGCCAGGACAGGATGACAATAGAGAATTGTTTTGTCCCCACAGTTTGGAATAGCAAAATAATGGAAAATGGCAGTTATTGGAAAGCCTCCCTTAGGCCCCATGATGGCTTTACAGAGCTCAGATTGGGGAACAAGCTTCTAGGCTCTTCTGATTGCTGAGAGCTGGGAGGAAGAACAAGGCCTAACTGAAGACAACAAAAGTGGGTGATGTGCGATGAGGCAGGCAAACAAACAAAGCTAGACAGGCCTCCCTGCCTCCGTCTCTGAGCACTGAGGCAGCTTAGAAGATGCAAGCATTCTCAAAGAAAGCAGCTGCTGCAGGGCAAACAAAGGGCTCTAACATTTATTTTTTAGCTTGAGTAACCTCTTGAGCTAAACATTCTAAATTAAAGATCAAAAGTGTGGCGTGTATGCCGGCAGCGTCTCCCTCCCTCCCGAATAAACGTTTGCACGAGCCACGCAGCGTCTAGTTGCTGAATTCCAACCCTCCTTTCGGAAGGTTCTGACCAAGGCTGTGTGCCCCAAGCAGGCAGAGACCTCCCTGTCCTGAGGTTTCCAGCTTAACTCCCTCCCATTGGCGCAGCATTTGGGACCGCCCTAGTTTCCATTTTTAGGATCTCCAGAGAGGATGTCAAATCCAGGCCACTCCTGGCTGTATTTAAAGTGATTGTAATTCACGTGGATTGGGCCTTGGTTATAAGCTGAATTACGTTCTGATTTAGCAGTAGGGATTAAGTCTCTGCATTTTAATTTATTAACCCAACTCAAGTTAGAAGAATTCTCTTATTACCACATTAAGCTCCTGCACAGGAGACGGCATAGCTGCCCTGTGGGAAGGGGTCTGGCCTCTGCCAGCCTGCATACACAGTTACACACAGCTGCTAATGCCCAGGGGACGGGAGTCACCCGTAACACCTGGCAAATGGAAGAGATGTGAAAATATGCTGTTCTGAGCAAGGTGAATCTAAAATGTTGGGAGTCCAGGATTGCTGCTCAAGAATGCAATGAACTGAGAAGCTCTGAGAAGCCAAGTCATGTTTAATTTTTGGTTAGTCATCATCCTGTGATTATCTCTAGGATTAATTGCATGTGCGCTATGCATCTACCCCCTGAAGCCCCGATCCTGAAAATACTTATGCACAAACACTCAACCTACCTGAAGTGAGAACCAAAGAAAGACTGCATTACCTCAGAAATCATGGCTGGAAGTTCAAAAAGCATATGGGAAATACAATCATAAGACTGAAATTCAATCTATGCCCTCCTGTGACCCATTTCAGGGGCTATTCCCCAAGGTGAGGGGAAAACACACACACACACACACACACACACACACACACATTGAAGCGTTAGAATTGTGAGCTGCCTGTGGCAGGAGGGGCGGGGTAGTAAAAGTTTGTAAGAATCATAATAATCATCATAATAAATAATAATAGAATGCAGTCAGCCCACCCAGCCCCTTGACACACAAGCTGTGGCCATGTGGACTTAAGTACAGCAACATAATCAACACTTACAAGTCTCATACTCCTCTGTGGGGCAATTTTAAGTAATGGAATCCACAGGGTGAGTTTGTTGGAGGGCAGCTCACCTACCCTGCAAGCCTTCACAAAACATCATCGCCGGGAAGCTAAGGGTTTTCCACCAGTGCCAACAGATTCCCTTTCCTCCAGGTATGTCTGATACTTAAGCATATTACAATCACATTTGGCATAAAACTTCTTTATGCTTCTATGGCAGTTCAAAGGGGCCTTAAAGTGTGTGCATGCGAGAAATAGCCTCTGTTCAAAACTTGAAAGCCCCCTCACACTACTGAGGCAATGGATTAGCATCTTTGTGTAATTTCTCCCCTTCCTCATCATTCAGCCAAGATCTGAACGGGCCACAAACTCTGCTCCACCTCACTTATTCTTTGTCCATGGGGTGGGGGGAGAGGAGGGGAAGAGCCTGGGGAAAGCGCAGTACAATGTGTACATTTTTACAGGACACTTATGAGAAATACATCAGCCCTGCAACCTGTATTTCTCATAAGTGTCCTGTGAAAAACTGTTTATATTATCTGGCCACCCGGAGTATATTTCAGCAGCAGCATCACACCTTCCCTTCACCATTATAGGAAGAACTGATGGGAGCTGTATTGCAGTCAGGGGACTCCAAAGCACTTCCATTCCATGCTTTAGTTACCTCATAGCAAAGGTAACTTTCTAACCTACTGATACCTTTTTGTTGGAATCTGACAGCCCGCCACACTCCAGGAAACTTCACTCCAGTTAATATTTTATGAAAGCCCTGTGTAACTGTCATGTCATTCCCTGCATTCTCTTTCCTCACACTGCTGGCTGCCAAACAGAGCTAAACAGATCCGGTTCTCTTTCCACTCAGTTGCATGCTTCAGCCAAAGGGCCAGATTTGGATATCCTTACAATCAGAAACCCTATTATATTTATTTATTTATTTATTTAACACATTTTTACCCCGCCCCTCCTGCTCCAGGCAGCTCGGGGCGGCTTACAACATAAAATAAATAAAACATAGAAAACTAAAAACAACACATTAACACACATTAGAAGAGAAGGCACTAAACAGTTAATCCCCCCCTCCCTAACTCACCCCCCACCCTACATCCCATCTCGCTCGCCAAACACCTGGTGGAACAGCCAGGTCCTACTCATACGCCGGTAGGAAGGGAGGTCCGGGGCCAGCTGGGCCTCTGCCGGGAGGGAGTTCCACAGCCTAGGTGTGGCCACCGAAAATGCCTTCTCCATAGCAACCTCCCAGGACACACAGGGGACCTTGAGAAGAGCGCTCCCAGAAGACCTCTAGGGTCACTCCAGAGCACAGGGAGTGAGGTGATCCCGCAGGTAAGTCAGGCTGAGACTATGTAGGGCTTTATAGGTCAGCACTAACACCCTGAATTGGGGCCAATTAGAAGACTATATGCAGCCAGTGCAGAACCCGAAGCACCAGTGTAATGTGCTCACGGTGGCCCAACCCTGTAAGGAGATGGGCTGCCGCATTCTGCACTAGCTGCAGTCTCCGAACCATCACCATGGGTAGCCCCACATAGAGTGCGTTACAATTGTCCAATCTCGAGGTAATGAAAGCATGGATGACAGTGTCCAGGTCGCTGTCTGAAACATACGGCCAAAGTCAACGTACCAGATGTAATTGGCAAAATGCACTCCTCGCCACCCCCCCCACCTGGAGATCCATGCGAAGTCGAGAAGCACGCCCAGACTGCAAACCTGGGGAACCAGCAGAGGGTCAATCCTGTCATTGACGGGGGCTGCCACATCCACCACCTTACCCACCATCATATCACCTCCGTCTTATCGAGATCCAGCTTCAGTCGGCTCGCCCTCATCCAGTCCCCCACAGCCGCCAAACACTGGGTAAGTACCGAGACTGCCAGGTCTGGGTCAGATGAAAAAGAGAGGTAGAGTTGGGTGTCATCAGCATACTGATGACACCACATCCCATGACAACTCATGACCTCACTGAACGGCTGCATATACATGTCCCCATAAACAGTCCTATAAAAATAGATACATTTAATTAATTTATTTATTTATTTATAAAAATTTCTTATCCTGCCCCCTCCTGCCAAAGGCATCTCGGGGCGGCGTACAATATAAAAGCATAAAATATACTCATAACTTAAAACAAATAGCAATAAAACCATCAATTCCGCCCCCCCCACCCTATCCCATCCCTCCCCCTACCCATCTCTCTCACCAAATGCCTGGTGGAACAACCAAGTTTTACACTGACGCCTGAAGGAGGGAACATTCTGGGCCAAATGAACCTCTGCCAGGAGGGAGTTCCACGACCAAGGTATGGTGACCGAGAACGCCCTCTCCAATGTGGCCCACGCCGAACATAGGGGACCTCCAAAAAGGCGCCCCGGCCAACCGCAACAGTAATTCCAGAACCCGGGGGATGAGGCAGTCCGACTTCTGCAGGTAGGTAGGGCCCAGGCCATGCTTATTTGCATGGCCTAGTACTGCTCAGTGTAAATCTAACCTCAAGAGATTTACTGATGTCATCATTCAGGACTTCTGGCATCATGAATGAACTCTGGTCTCCCACCCACTGGACAATGAGGAAATGACATTACAAACGTCATTCTCTTTGATGCATCAGTTCTTCAGGAAGTAAGCTCTATAGACTGGAAGTGACATCATACACGGTCCTATAATGGTGTAGTCTCATGTCACAAATGTAGTTGTAGTCATCCTGCATCCAAGCAGGGCGTTGGACTAGATGACCTTTCCGACTCTAAGATTCCATTATTATACATGCATAATTCTTGCTTTCAGGGTAATGGATTGTGACACCACAGTGCTGGCTCATGAGATCACAGAATGAATCAGGCAGGAGAAGATACCAATCAGAACACAAAAGGTTTCCTCGGTGTCTTTAGCCAAGTGTGATAAGTGCAGCCTGTGGTTACCTCATATGGGCTCTGCTTGGTATGATCTCTCTGTTTAACTAGCAGAGATTCTTGGCCTTTGAGCTCTGTGCAGTGCACTGCATTGTGCCTGGGGAAGGAAAGGAAGGCTTCGCATCACTCTACAAATGTGATAGTAGGTTGCTGTAACGCACTCTGGCCTGCTTTGGCCCACTGCCCACTGTTACGTTTGTTATTGGACCGCCAGATGTTAGCACGGACTGACCCCGGGTCTGTTGGTGGCTTGTCTGGGCTCTCACCTTGACAAATGGCGAGGGTCACAGCCCGGGCTACCGCCCACCCACCTGGGTCAGACTCAGAGCAGACCAGAGTGGACTACAATGAACTATCCCATTTGTTTAGCCTGTTGTTGCCAGTCCAGTCTGCGGGGGGGCTGCTGTGAGTGGCTGACATGGCTGTCATGGTGGGGGGCAGGGCACTGGGAGTGGCATGGAGGCGGGACCAGCCACCAGCATGTCTCTTCGGCCACCACCACCTGTGCCAAGCTGCCCGGGCTGCGGGATGGCTCTCCCAGCCGCATGTGTGTCCAGTGGCCTGAGCTGACCCCAGCCAGGCCAGTGGCAGGTTCCTAACCCAGACCATAACGGTGGCACACTGCCATCATGTTTGTTTTTTACTTAATGAAATGTGTGCCATTGAGGGCAATGCAGAAAGTCTAGAAAAGAGGAGAAGTTAGAAGCACCTTGTGTTGTTCTGCAGCAACCCTTTGACTCTTCAGCCCTTCAGTGCCAAACTACAATCTTAATTTAGATGTGTAGAGTCCCCATTCCTCTCTGCTGTAGTCTCTTTAGGCTCTTGCTCCTGAACACAAGGTGTGTGCTTGCTAGTGGGAGGGAAGGGAGGAAGTGCATAATGCCACCAGGCAACAGATTCCACAAGACATACCCATATGGATTGTGGTGGGAGGTGTATCAGCCCTCCCCCACTCTGCAAGACTGAGGGCAGCTACAATGCAGAGCGAGCCCCTCCTCATGCACTGTACTAATGCCAGAACTAAACCAAATGCCTGTGAAGGAAGAGCCGCAATAAGCACAGTGTTCATAAGTGCTTTAAAGTCTCAATCGCCCCCTGCGGCTCCTGTTCCCTTGATGTCTTTGACAGGAATGCTTTGTGCGCAGGCCAACCTTGCTCAACTGCAGAGTCCCGTTAAGAAGATACTAGAGACTCCACACAGGTGAGAACTTCCCTTCTTCCAAGTGTCTAGAAGCTTCTTTTCTGAATTCTTTTTCTCACACAGAAGCAATAGGCACTCCCTGCTGTTAAAAGGATTGTATATGATTTTTGTTAGAAGTGTTGAAAGGGGCATGGAGCTTTTTATCTTGAGGTCAGCACTCCCAAACTTGCCCAGGCCAGTACAAAAGTCATTCCCCTTTGATAGCTGCTTGGTAAGCCAAGGGAAGTGTGTTGGTGACCTTAGTCTAGTTATTGGTGGACAAATGTCCATGACAGAAGCCAGGAATAACTCCCCCTTCACTGGCAGTATCAGCCAAAGCAGGCCCCTTGGGCAGGGGAAAGAGGAGAGTGGTGTTTTTTGTGTTTTTTTGAGGACTGTAAGGAGCACAGCTGCCAAATCTAGCTCCTGTTTGCCTGAGCTAGGGGGAATTTCCAAAACAGTGGGGGAGGAAGCAGGGGTGGTTTCTTCCATGGGGTATTGTCCCATCAAGTGCCCTGGTGCACCTGCCACTGCTGCAGATTCCAGCACTGCTCTTGCAGCGCTGAAATCAGTGGCACATGACGGTGACTGCCCCCTCCTTTGCATCAGTGCTGCGTGGTGGCTTCAGGCTGAAGCTACTGCTGCAGCCAGTTTCAGTGCTGCTCCTGCAGCACTGATGTGAGGCAGGGGGCTTGCCACACATACGCAAAAGCGCACAGCTCTGAAAGCCACTGTGCACTTCTGCACCTGCTCCTCAGCTTGGGTGTGTAACTGTAGCTGCACGCAATTACTGTTAACAATGGACTGGGGAGGTCCAACCACAATAATGAGCAGGATGAGCAGTGACAGCGTATGCCCATCAGCTGAGCGGGATCGAAGATTGCTTAAATTCAACCCACTTTAATTTCAAGTATAATTTTATTAGAAGAAAAGAAAAGCACAAGTCCTGGTTTCCTGGTCTTGGCAGGTAACAATGCTACCCACACCTAAGCAGAAGTAGCCCTACACGATAATGTTTCTTATGTGTCCAGTGCCACAAGCTGGAGTCTGTGCAGGCGTTGGTTCAGGAAGGCTAGATGGGGGCCCAGGTGAAGCTGGAGAGATGGGCTGCTAGGGTACAATGAGAGTGTGATCCATGTGTGCAATGTCAGGAAGGGAATGACACCATGAGGTTCACTGCTGATGCCAGTGACCACAAGCCGTCATTCAAAGTTCCATTTGTTCGAACCAGTCCTTATATACTTTTTTAGGTGCTGCTGTTAAAATGTGGGGGTGAAGGGGCTGAGGTGCTTGCATCACAGGAAGGTCTTTGGTGAGGCAGGAGGGTCTGTGGGAAAGAGGTGATGTCACTCTTTCGCAGAGAGAGAGTCTTTCCCATTGTTTATGGATCGTTGAGGCTTAACTGTTCTTTTGGTACCCAATTGTCTAGGAAAAGGGTGAGCCTCCCAGCTCCCAGTCCTCTAAGCACCTAAAGCATCTTCCTGCACATTGTTCTCTCCTGACTTTGAGATGGCCCTCATCAGGAACGAATGGCTCTGGACATCTCTTGGGTGGAGGAGTTGTGCCACAAGTCTTGCTAATGGCTTCTGTCCTTACTGGGGCTAGAGTACTCAGTTGTCCATGGATGGCAGGATGTTAACTATTGAGTTGGGAAATACCTGAGTTAGGACCATCTTTTGTCTCCTCACAATCTCTGACAATATTGAAACAGGACAATCCCTGACCTCTTTTCTTCCTCTTCCACTTCTCCATGTTGCTATTCCCAGAGCAGCTCTCAATACAGTCACCAAGTCTGCTCCTTTCACAGTCTTTGGGCCTAGCTTCCTTCTATCTTCCTTTCTTCATGGCACAACAATGTAAGATATTAGTTTAAATATATATATATTTATTTATTTTTTATTAAAAGCGTATTATCCCACCCATCTTGCTACAGGCAACTCTGGACGGCATACAATTAAAACAGAATAAAACAACATCAGAGCTAAAAACAACACATAATAGGAAGGATTAAAATATCCCTCATCACCCACCACCCTAAACCACTCCCTCCCCTCCCCAGCCCACCCTGAGGTGATGGTGGTGGGTAGGGCGAAGGAGGTACTGGCTCCCCTGGTAGTGGGGGGTCCGCCCTCCTGTAGCCCAGCAGGTTCGGAGTCTTGAGGTGTTGTTGGACTCGGGGCTCCGGCTAGATTGGCAGGTAGAGATGGTGGCTAAGGCCATCTTCCGCCAGCTGTATCTGGTATGGAGGCTGTGTCCATACATTTTCAGGCCCGACCTGGCCACCCTCATTCATGCCTTCATCACCTTAAGGCTAGACTACTGCAATGCGCTGTACGTGGGGCTTCCCTTGTTTCTGGTTCAGAGGCTGCAGCTGGTGCAGAATGTGGCAGCCCGTCTCCTTATGGGGACATGAAGGCGGAAGCACATAACACCTGTGCTCCCCACTCTGCACTGGCTGCCTATAGTGTACTGAGCCCGATTCAAGGTGCTAGTGCTGATCTATAAAGCCCTACATGGTCTGGGCCCCTCATACCTTGGGTACCACCTCACCCTCCACACCTCAGAGCAATCCCTGCGGTCCACCGGGGGCACCTTTTTGGAGGTCCCCTGTGTAAAGCGAGGGGCCACAATGGAGAGGGCATTCTCGGTGGCCGGGCCAAGGCTCTGGAATTCCCTCCCAGAGGAAGCCCATCTGGCCCCAGGTCTGTTGGCATTTTGGCGAGCCTGTAAGACCTGGCTGTTTGCCCAAGCCTTCGGAGGGGAGGGTGGGGTAGGAGGGAACTGTATTTTTAAAACATTGTTTTAATGAATTTTATTGTGTGTTTTATGCTGTAAGCCACCCCGAGATGCCGTAGGCATGAGGGGGCGGCTAACAAATATTTTCTTCCAGCAGTAGCTGGAAGAAACTTAAATGCACAGCCACTGTTCATTATAAACAGGGGACTGCTGAAGCCCTGATTTTGAGGAAACCGCTTGACCTACCTTTCTGAAAATTTAACCATGGCTGTCAGTTGTGAGGACCATCATATCCACAAAGTTTGAAAAAGATCCATCAGGAAAATAAAATCTTATAACTACTTAAACGTTAATTGCTTGTGGTTAAAATTCGCACCGTCCTCGTGTATTTGAATAATCAATATCTCCTCCCCCTGGATGCGTTGAGCCCCCAAACTTCACAGGCTTCAAGAATGAGATCAATATCAAGTGCTTTTGAAATATGATACTGATTGATGCAGCCAAAACTGAGTTATTAGTGATCAAAAATCAGTTCTGCTGGTTCGCACATGCTCAGTACGTACAGTTTTCAGTTTTGTGCTTCACTTATGTCACCATCTGATCAGTTAAGCACCTGGTGACATCACAAAGGCTTTCTGCTTCAGACAGCTGAAGCTCTGAGCAGTCGGCAATAACTGTGTGCTTTGGTGGGACGATCCTGAGCACAAGGGAAATGGTATTAGGAGGTATGAGTGGTATGGGTCGTATGAGGAGCAGGGATTGCTGAGGGGAGGGGTTTGGTTGGTGGGTACTGAGGGGAGAGGTCTGGTGGGGGGAGTAGGGGATGCTTTTAGGTGTGTAGAGCAAGGGCTACTGAGGGGTGGGGTGCAGGATCAGGGGGTGCTTGGAGGGATGGAAATCACTGAAGGGAAGGGTTTGGTTGAGGAACTAGCAGGTACTGAGTGAAGGGGTTTGGTTGGGGGATACTGAGGGGACAGGTCTGCTGGGCAGAGCAGGGGATGCTGTTAGGTGTGGAGATAAAGTGTCATCATGTCAAACCTTCTGACCAATAACATACAATGAGAACAAAACTTAAGTCAACAACCATCATAACAAAAAACTAAACAAACAACAAGGAAAAAAACACAAGAAATTAACAACAAAAAACTTACCAGTTAAAAACCCCCCCACTTAAATGCACAAGACATAAAACCCCAAAACAGGGAAATTAAGACACAATTACACCTACAACACATATAGCAAAACATATGTACATAATTAGGGGTGGGCGTGCTGGTAAATCCGGTATTTGATAATGACGGTACTGGTCATACCGGCATTATCGGATTCGACCCGGTAAATCCGGTCCCGTTACTGGATTCCGGGTACCAGATTTTTTTACATTGCAGCCATTTAAATGAATGGCTGCAATGTAAGTCTCACCAAAAAAGTTTTTTAAAAAAACCTCCCCGAGTCCAGGCTGCGCGGGTGGAAGGGGGGACACCCCCCACCCACCCTGCCCAGCCTGTTTTTTTGTTAAAAAAAGAGCCCCCCCCAGCACCAGCGGCCGCGGCGTCCCCGCAGCCACCAGTAAGTATAGACCCGATCCCTGGGGGGG
>QEPC01014265.1:288716-333607 GCA_003113815.1 Sphenodon punctatus | reverse complement strand
GTATTCCATTGATTTCAATGGGGACACAGTGCCCCATTGAAATCAATGAAATAAAACCGGTACCGGATACCGGATTTAATCCGAGAATCCGGTTCTTTAGAGAACCGGAAAACCGGTAAATCCGGTATCCGGTAATTGCCCCGGGGTCCCACCCCTAATAACCATAATATATCTACTACCTTACAATCTATAGCTTCATTACTTAACATCAAGTAACCATGGTCACTTATTTTGTACATTTAAAATTATTAACATAATTAGACAACACAAACACACAACAAAGTGCATTTACTGTGCTTGGCAGGGATTACACTATGTTGGGATGAGTTAATCAAGTACCTATAGGTGATTGGGAAGTACCTTGGGAAGGGTTATCTGCTCATTCTGTAAATTGTATGCAATTTCAGTACGTATCCAGTTTGTCTCACTACTGAAATGATGGTACCTTGGAAAGGGTGCCCTGCCAAGCACAGTAAATGCACTTTATTGTGTGTTTGTGTTGTCTAATTATGTTAATAATTTTAAATGTACAAATTAGATAAGTGACCATTTAGTAGTAGTAAACTACTTTCCAAGGTACCATCATCTCAGTAGTGAGACAACGGGCCTCTAACGGTAGGCCTCTAATGGTAGGGAGCAGACAGACATGGAACAGACACCGAGAAGGTCCTCCCCATCATGCCCCCCCAAAAAACTCAGGGGACCTCGAGGAGGGCACCCCCCGATGACCACAGGGACCGATCCAGGACTCGGGTGTGAGGTGGTGCTGCAGATAGGTCAGGCCAAGGCTGTTTAGGGCTTTATAGGCAAGCACCAACACCTTGAATAGTGCCCAAAAGACTATAGTCAGCCAGTGCAGTGACCAAAGAACTGGTGTAATATGTTCCCGGCGGCCCAGTCCCACCATGACATGAGCCGCCACATTCTGCACCATCTGGAGTCTCTGAACTGTCACCATGGGTAGCCCCATGTAGAGCGTGTTACAGCAGTCTAGCCTAGAGGTGATGAAAGCATGGATGACAGTGACCAGGTCAGAGTCCGAAACATATGGCTGAAGCCGACGCATCAGATGTAATTGGCGAAAGGCACTCCTTGCCACAGACTCCACCTGAGCAGCCAAGTGGAGCTGCGAATCAAGGAGCACCCCCAGACTTCATACCTGGGGAACAAGTGGAAGACATACCCCATCAATGATGAGGGATGTCACCCCCATGACCTTACCCACCAGCATCACCTCCACCTTGTCGGGATTTAGCTTCAGTCAATTTGCCCTCATCCAATCCCCCACAGTTGCCAGACACTTGGTAAGCACTGAGACTGCCGGGCCTGGGCCTGACGAAAAAGAGAGGTACAGCTGGGTGTCATAAGCATATTGATGACACCTCATGCCAAACCTCCTGACCACCTCTCCAAGTGGCTGCATATACATCTTGAACAGGAGAGGGGACAAGACAGAACCCTGTGAGACTCCACACAAGAGGTCTCAGTATGATGAAAAATAATCCCTGAGTTCTTCCAGCCAGGAAAGAGTGGAACCAGTTAAGAACCTTGCCACCCCCCACAACCCGGTCCCACAGGCGCGTCACCAACATCTCATGGTCAACAGTATCAAAAGCAATCGACAGATCTCATAGAATCAGCAGGGCCAAATGGCCCTGATCTAATTCCCGGCATAGGTCATCAACCTATGTCACAAGTGCAGTCTTGGTGCCATAATCCAGACTGTAAGGGATCAAGAAAACCGACATGATCCAGATGCTCCTGCAACTGCTGGGACACCACCAGTTTAATAACCTTCCCTAAAAAGGGAAGGTTAGAGATTGGCTGATAGCTGGCAAGGGAGTCAACGTCAAGCGATGGTTTCTTGAGCAGGGACCACACCACCAGTCCAGCACCCTGCCCTCTCTAAGGGAGGCATTAACCACCCCAGGCAGCAATGGTTCCACTGTCTCCCAGCAGGCCTTAACCAGCCAGGACGGGCATGGATCTAATTCACAACAGGTAGCCCTAAGAACCCCAAGAACATCCTCTGTATCGGCCGGGGTCACCGTCCGAAACTGATCCCACAACATTGGACAAGGTGGGGTTTCCATAACCTCTGGTCTCCCCACCGCAGAAAATGTGGCGTTGAAATTGAGGTGAATCCAAGCGATTTTATCCACAAAATAATCCACTAACATGTCGCAGCGGGCACCAGATGACTCCACTCCTAAGTGGAGGGAGGCCAGACTGACCAGCCCCTGCACCACTCAGAACAGCTCTACAGGACGGGATTTTGCAGATGCCATGAGGGCAGCATGGAACTCCTTCTTTGCTGCCCGCATACGCTCATAAAATTAGCTCGATGTTGCAATTGGTCGGCTTCAGCATGCGAATGACGCCACCATCGCTCCAACTGCCACTCCTCCTGCTTCAGCACCCTCAGCCCCTCCGAAAACCAGGGAAGCTTACAGTGCTGCCACCAGGGAACCGGATGCCTCAGAGCCGCCCGATCAATGACCTCTGTCAACAAGGTGTTTCACAGCTCAATAAGGTCATTGATTTAACAGTCATCAAGATCAGAAGGTATTACCCCCAGAGCATGCCGGAACCGCTTCGGTTCCATCAGTCTCCGGGAGCGAACCATTTGAATCAGTTCCACATCCTTCCAGGGGCAGCTGTGTGCCAGGAGAGATGCCTACAGGAGGTAATGATCCGTCCATGACAAAGGGACCGCTGATATTTCCCCTACCAATGGACCCCCCACCTCAAGGCCAGAGCAAAATATAAGGTCCAGGGTATGTCCCCCCCCCCAGTGTGTCAGGCCACTAACCATCTGGGACAAGCCTATGGTTGCCATGGCAGCCATGAACTCATGCTCCGCACCCCCAAGGTTGGCATCAGCGTATATGTTGAAGTCCCCCAAGACTACCATCTTCGGAGACTGCAACACTACCACCGACAACATCTCCGCTAGAGCATGCAGGAAGGTTGCTGTACAGGTAGGCACATGGTAGATAAGCAGAACTCCCAAACTGTCACCTGCCAAATCAAGCATCAGGTGGAGACCCTCAATACCCAATATAGATTGCACTGGATACCCCACCCCCCATCCCTCCAGCCATGGCTGATGCTGCACGGAATACCCGGCCGGAATAAGGTCAGCCAAGATAGGCCCCGACTCAATGTCCAGCCAGGTTTCTGTGATACATATTCTGTTGCTATAGGTGCGCCGAGATTTGAAACAGCTGAGGCATGCCTGGGTTGAGGAGCATGCACAAAAGTTTACAGTGCCTTTCAGCACTACGTGCTTTCAAACCTGTGCAGGCCAGCTGTGACTGGCCATCTGGGAGTTGGGCAGGGGGGAGGCAGGGGACCATGTGGGAGGGGGCAGGCTGGGGCTGAGCTGGCCGCAGGCCATGCACTGATGGCTCTGGTTGAGCGGCGGGGAAAGGGATGGAGGGAGCAGTGGGGAAGGGTCAGGCCAGCAGCCTCAGGAGGGCCCCTCCCCTTGCTTTTGATGTGCTGAGGAGAGCATCTGGGACAAATGTTCACATAGCGTGAGTACATAAAAGCAAGGGGAGAGGCTGGAGGAGATGCTAGGTAGGGCACAAAAACATGGGTTCATATGGAGAAACCCAGCCAATTAGGGTGGTTAGAGGGCTCCTTTTCTAGGTGACCTAAAGCCATTTAGAGCATTGAGAAGCTGTCTTTCCCCTCTCCTTTAGGAGACAGGAGAGCAGGGAGGGAGCAGGAGACACAGCAGCAGCCGGAAACCTATCTGGGCCAGTTCAGAGGCTGCTGCTGCAGACAGCAGACTGGATTTCTCTATTTTGGTGAGTAATTGCATTTAATTTTTCATTTATTTATTTATTTATTCCCCTGACTTTTGTTATACTTCACTATGGAACAGCCAGTTCAGAGGCTGCTGTAACAGAGAGTGAATTGATTGCTCTACTTCAGTGAATAATTTCTTTTTAATTATTTATTTCCCCCCCCCCGACTTTTGTTGCTCTTCATTATGGTACAACCCCTTATAATTGTTCCCCCCTTTCTGAGTCCAATATTTTTAATTTTATTTTGGATTTCTTTTTTAGGTTGGGGTTTTATTTGTGGATATTTGGTTTTTTGGATATTTTAAATATATTTTGAGATGTTTTTAAATATATTTTTAATTTTTGGTTGGGATATTTTGTGCATAGACAGAATATATTTTTGGATTTTTTGACATCTTTATATTTTTCTTTTTAATATTTTTATTATAATTTGTTTGTATTTGCTGTTTTTAGTTTGGATATTGGATATTTGGCTTGGATATTTTGTGTATTGACTGAGTGCAGCATGGAAAAATGCAGACAGAATTTAAAAGTCTTTCCAAAAGCTTTTCTTATAGACTTCTCTATTTTAATATTTTTGCAGCAGTGTGAACACATCAAAAATACTTGCTTTTCATGTAACTTTATATTGTCTTATAGTGGTGCTCTTTCTTGTGGTAGCCCCTTTGAATTTTGTTCCTCTTCCCAAGTGGTCTGATGCTTGAGAAACTTTTTGTTGAACTTAGAATACTTAAATTGGTTGGGATGTTTTGGTGGGTGCATAGAGTGGAAAAAATTACAGACCGAATAGAGAAGAACAACAAAATTACAGACTCCTTGCATTCAATCTTTCTGCTGAAGCATGAGCACTTCAAAAATGCTTGTTTTGCAGTTTGCATGCAGCCAGTGTGGTTTTAGCGTTTTTGAAAGTGGACAACAGTGTTAGCCCCTTTGATTTTTGTCCCCCCACTCTGCAAGCAGTCTGATGCTACTGGGAATTGGGGATCTTAAGGATTGTTCATGTATTTATTTGGTGTTATTTGGTAACACAAAAAAAACATGAAAAATCCTTACTGGACTACTCAAGTCCCAGGCTGCTTAGGAGCGATTAGGCCTCATCTTAAGGAGACAGAACCACTACACAAAGCCAGAAACCCAAGGTGCTGGTAGCTGTTACTTAAGATGGTGAAGAAAGAGCAAGAGGATGCCCAGCAGACAAATACAGAGGGGACAGAGGAAGACGAGGAGGAGGAAGAAGAAGAGGAAGAGCAGGAAAGAGAGGTAGAAGCCACAGACTCTGAAAGCAGCTTTGGAACTGAAAGCCCAGATGTAGGTGGGTGGGGTGGTCACCCAACCCCAGAGGATCAAAGCCAGACATGCTCTTTCTCTGTGAAAAGTCTGGAAACGCTTGATGTCCCACACTTGGTAACCTGCACATTTACAATCTCACTGGCTATCCCTCTCTGGTTTACATGTAAGTACTAACCGTTAATTCTCTCTAAGCCTGTGGGGCATGTATAAAATACCTAAACAACTTGGGGAAACTAGCTACAGAAAGAAGACTGCGCACTAAATAAGGTAGAAGATCTAGCACATTATACTTTTGATTGTCCATTTAATGAAATTATAAAATCCAAATTTGTGGCTACGTGGCTGGAAGGGAAAGAGAATTGGGGCACTACCTGGAAAATTTCATTTTTGTCCAATTCTAATCCCACAATAAATAGAGCTGTGGCAAACTTTGCCAGATTAACTGAAATTAGTAGGATAAGAAGACTAGCAGGGAGAGTAGAAAGGCCTTGTATACGCTGACGGGGAGGGTTTATTCTCTTCCAAGAATTTTTCTTTAGGTTATGTTAAACCCAAATTTTATTAATCGTGACGATTTACAGAAAATTGTTATAAATTTGATATGTATGGGATCAGTCATATTCTGAACCTGATGATATGTAATTTGATCATGGCGATACCTGAGTTGTATCTCCTTGAATTTTACTGGTAATACGTTATGTTACACAATGTTATACTAATATTATATTACATTATGCATAGTAAGGGTAAAGGAGATTTTATTGGTTCTGATTTTAGTTCTGTACTTTGTACTGTTTGTTATAGCCTTTGGCCAACAATAAATTATTGTGTTATTTACTGGTCTGGGAGTTTGTAGAAAGAATACTGAAAGTGCTATATCAGAGGTGGGGAACCTTTTCCTTCCCAGGAACCAATTGAAAAAATATTACAAGCTCTGAGAGTCACATAAAAGCTGGAGGTAGAGGTGCCTACAGAGTGTCCTCAGGAAGAGGAGGGTTCAGACCATGGATCTGTGCCCTGAATCTGTCCTCTATCCTTGTGTGCATGCCCTCATTTCTGCTCCCTTAACCTGAACTCAGATTTCCAGTTCTTGAGAGTAGGCACTGAATATAGGGGCCAGATCCAGGAACTGGAAACAGACCACATAAAAACTTACCATGGGACACATTTAGCCCCCAGGCCTAAGATTCCCTATCCTTGGTGTAAGGGAAGGGGATCAGGAACAGGATGAGATGGACCGGTCTGAGGTGAGGGATTAGAAATGCAGCGCCACCAGTGTGGCTGAGAGCTTTTTCAGACATGTGGTATACAGCACTTACACGTGCTGGTGGCTTGATGCGAGGGTGAAGAATGCACGCCCAGATGATGTCTAAAAAGGCGGCGCGTGCATGATTGAGCTTGCTGGTGTACTGACAGGCATGCCCTACTGACCTGAAAAAAACAGGTCAGTAGAGCACGCCTGTCAGTGCGCCAACAAGCTTAATCATGCATGCAGCTCCTTTTCAGACGTCATCTGGGTGCGCATTCTTCACCTTTGCATCAAGCTGCCAGCACTTGTAAGTGTTGTATATACCACATGTCTGAAAGAGCCCTAGTAGCCAAGCTTTTGGGCCTACTATACTGTTTGCTAAACATTCTGCACCTAGTCATACCCTTTTCTCTCCCCACTGCAGCTGCAAGTGAGGGAACTGTTTTGGTTCTTTCATGAATACTAAGACTGCAGTTCACAGTAAAGCTTTCCCCACACTAAGACATTTATAGGACCTTTCAACTGGTGGGGTGAATTCGCTGGTGTGTATTGTGGGCTGAGCTCACCTTCTAGCATTTCCCAGTCACGGCACATGTACAAGTGTGATTTGGGGTTTCTCTCCTGAGTGGATTCTTCTTTTTAAAATAGCAATTGTAAAAAGTGAAACAAATCACACACACACACACACATATAATGTTCCCCTTATTTAAAACAGACTTGAAGCTTTGGGCTGCCAGGTTTTTTCTACCACCTGATTTACAGGAGCAAATAAATAAATAAATGCTGGTTTTCCTTTTTTTGATTTTTTCACACAAAGATTTGCATTTTGCTCACTATCACATGCTACCACCATTGTGTAGTTTTTTGTTCTGCATCCACTGTGGTTTTTTCATTCATTGTGTGTTCTATTCCACTAATCATGTAAGGGTTAAATTTTAATGCTGGTCCCACCCACTACCCCACCAACTTAAAAGTCCACCAGCTGCTTAGCAGGAGAGAGAGACAAAGTGAGATGACAAGGCAGAAGAGAGATGGGTGACAAAGGGGATGGGAAGGGGCAAGGTGCATGTATGTGTGTGTGGCAGAAGAGGTGGAGGGGCTCTTATACCACAAATAAAAGACAGAGAGGCACAGTTTAAAAAGTTTGGGAAGCACTGAGTTAAGAAATCAGTGACTGACTGGGCCCCAGAGATGAACTCCTCTCTCTCCTTGCAGATATGGTAGCTAGAGGACTGGGATCAAGCACACAGTCAGGGAATGGCATGGTGCTGGGATGTCTTACCATCACTGTGGGTGAAAACAGACATGACGCTAACCACCCTTTAACCACCCTTGGTGGTTATTTATGCATGTTGCAGGGCTGCATAGGGCACCAATACAGCCCTGCAACATGCATAAATAACCACCAAAAGTGGTTAAAGGGTGGTTAGCGTCATGTCTGTTTTCACCCTGTGTCTCAATGCTTTGCATTAGGAACAGAAACTCAGCCTCCCAGGCAGTCAATCTGACATGTTTCCCAGCACTAAATTTACTTAAAGAAGAAAGAAAATGACTTAACTAATCTTTGGTCACTCAGCTTAACTTCCTGCCCTGGCACAGCAGGAGATACACACAAGCCCAATCGTTTTATTTATTTAAGTGTATTGATTTTATCCTAGATTGGAAGAAAACAAGCGGATAAAGGTTTCGGCAATTCCCCAGCTGCGAGAACCACATGGAGTACTCCAAAATCAGATTTAAGCTAACAGATGAAAATACATTTGTCTTACCAAAAGAAGGTAATGTAATGAAGCATTCTGCAATGGCACAGGGTGACAGCCAAAATCCAAGCCTTGCCCCCTTTGTCTGACCAGTGATTTAGGATATTATTGGCCAACAGGCTATTACTGAGAATGCACTGCTGCTCAAAGAGCCCAGTCAGGATCAAAACCCTGTAGTGTGAGATGCAGCACACACACAGGGAAAATATGGGACGCAAGGAAAGAAAATATTTGCCAATGACTTCAGTGGAGCTAGGATTTCATCCATGGTTCTTAACCACAAAGATCTTACAGATCTTCTTCTGCAATCTGTCCAAATACATTCAGCAAGTGAGTGTAACAAATGGCAAGAGGGGGAAAAGAGGGAGAGCGAGGACAAGGCAGTGGCAGCTGGTGAATGTTTAGGCTGGTGGGGTGCAGGGCCGAGGCAGGGCTGGGAAGGGGCAGGGCCAACATTAAAATGTCACACTTACATGATCAGTGGAATAGAATACATACTGAATGAAAAAGCCCACAGTGGATGCAGAACAAAAAACTACACAACGGTGGTGGCATGCAATAGTGAGCAAAATAGAAAGCTCTGTGAAAAAATCAAAATGGGCAAACCAGCATTTGCCCCTATAGTTCTACTGATAGAAATAAAATTGGCAGATCAAAGCTTCGAGTCTATTTTAAATAAGTGGACATTGTATATATGCGTTTCTTTCACTCTTAAAAACTGCTGTTTTTAAAAAGAAGAATCCACTCAGGAGAGAAACCTTGAATAGAAACCTTGATGTGAGGAAAGCTTCAGGAGAAGTTGGGGCATTCAATATACATCAGAGAATAATCCACACAGGGAGAACCCTGACATGTGCCCTGACTGAGAAATGCTACATGGTGAGCTCAGCCCTCAGTACACAACAGAGAATCCTCCCTACAAGGGAAAGAGCCTATAAATGCCTAACTGGGGGAAAGCTTAATTGTGAACTTCAGTCATTGGGTGAAAACAGACATGACGCTAACCACCCTTTAACCACCCTTGGTGGTTATTTATGCATGTTGCAGGGCTGTATTGGTGCCCTATGCAGCCCTGCAACATGCATAAATGACCACCAAGGGTGGTTAAAGGGTGGTTAGCGTCATGTTTGTTTTCACCCTTAGTTTCCATGAAAGATCCTAAACAGGTCCCTCATTCCTGCCCCCACCTCAGCTACAGTTGGGAGAGAGAACTTAAGTGCTGAATAGAAGAGTTCACTTTGGAGGCAGCATGGGGCAGAATATTTGAAGAAACTGTACAGCTTAGCTACTGAGCCACACTGATGGTGCTGTATATTAACCCCTCACCTCAGACCAGTCCCTCCCATCCCTGCTCTTCTTCCTTTGCACCAGGGGTGGGGAACTTCAGGCCTGGGGGCTAAATGTGGCCCATGGCAAGTGTTAATGTGACCCCCCTTCCAGTTCCTGGATCTGGCTCCTGGGTAAGAGTTCAGGGTAAGAGAGCAGAGTTCAGGGTAAGAGAGCAGAGATAAGGACATACTCACAAAGATAGGGGACAGATCCATGTGACTTCAGGCTCCAAAACCAAAAGCCCTGGGGAAAAAAAATCCAGTTTTAATATTTTTTAAAATGAATTTCATGATTTTGAATCTCAGCTCATGACTCTGGAACATTTGGAATTGGCCACCTTGTATACAGGGTCTGGATTTCCTCCCTCAAAATGCTGACTTGACTGATGTCACAGTGGGTGTTTTCTGATGTGACAGCTCCCGTCGCTGCCATGGACTTACCTGGGCAGGGGTCTGGTCCGGTCACCAAAGAAACGTGACGGAAGCTGGACCGGGGAGGCGGTGGGGAGATGCACAAACGTGCGTCCACCCAACCCTGCCCCATCCCCGCACTGCATGAAGTGGTCTGCCCACCCCCCAGCTGACAGGAGGTCATGGTGTCCAATGACTGCCTGGAAGCAGTGGGGACCCCGACCAGGGTAAGTAAAGTGGCTGTTCATACATAACGGCATGCTTTACAAATGGGTGGGTAGCCATTCCCTGGGTGATGTTGACACTTAGCCTGGGCCATGACTTGGGGATTTCCCCCAAGTCACAGCCTGGGCTAAGTTCAAACACCACCTGGGAAATGGCCCGGCTAATGGTTTTAGAAGTGACGGTGACCCACAATTATATGTAGGTCAAAGTGTGGAATTGTGGGCTATCATCACATCTGAAAACACCCAGTGTTTGACTTTTCCTCTTTATGTCCCTGGATTAGGCAGAGCCCACAAACTCCTCTTGGGTAAATTAATGACTGTTAAATTTGGATTAAGCAGAAGGGGAAGCTTTCCCCACCAGACCATGCAGGCAGACTCTGGAATAAACTAGCACAGCAGGTTACAGATCATGCAGCTAGATATTCATATACATTTTACAACCAGGAGGCAAGGTGTGTGTTAAAATAGGGACAATTAGAACTTGGGCTTCAGGCTGAAAGGGGATCACTAGGGAGGACAGCTCATTTTTAATTTGGCTCCTTGTAATTCCTGGATTTGACCTCTGGATCCTGTTCCTATCCCCAAGCACTGAAAAGCTGCGCTCAGGGGAAAGGAGCAGAGATGAGGGCATGCACACAAGGAGATCCATAATCTGGACCATCCTCTTCCTGAGTGCACTCTGTAGGCACCTCCACCTCCAACTTTTATGTGTCTCTCAGAGCTTATATTCATTTTCCAGTTGGTCCCTGGGAGCGAAAAGGCTCCCCACCTCTGATATAGCACTTTCAGTACCCTTAGTACAAGCTCACAGTCTAGCTAACAACAGAAAAACATACATGGGAAAAAAAACTCGTAAGATCCCAAATTCCCAGTAGCATCAGATTGCTTGTAGAGTGGGGAGACAAAACTTAAAAAGGACTAACACTATTTTCCTCTTTCAAAAACACTAAAACCACATAAGGCTGCATGCAAATTGCAAATCAAGCATTTTTGAAGTGTTAACGCTGCAGCAGAAAGAATGAATACAAAAAGTTATTAAATAAATCCTTTGGAAAAACTTCTGTATTCTGTCTGTAATTTTTTCCACTATATGAGCCCACCAAAAAATCCCAGCCATTTTAGACATTCCAAGTACAACAAAGAATTTCTCAAGCATCAGATCACTTGGGAAGAGGGACAAAATTCAAAGGCGCTATCACAAGAAAGCACCACTGAGTATTTTCAGACGTGACGGGGTCAATTGGCCCCGTCACGAAAACAATATATTCATCCCCTGCCAGGACGACCCCGTCACGCCCTAACATATGTGCCGGGGGATCCCAGCGGGGAATTGGGGAGGGGGCAGGGCCGCGTGGTGCAATGTGCGGCTGCACAGCCCCGCCCCCTCCATGCTCCTCGCCGCCCATCCTCTGGGGAGACGGGCGGCCGCCACGGCCAATGCGGCCGCAGCGCTCGCCCGCTTTGGCCACAGGCCGGAATCCCTGTGGGGATTCTGGGCTGTGGCCGCTGTCCAGAAGTGACGGCTGGGTTCATCACGGCGGGGAATCGCCTTCGCCACACGACCGCCGCCGGTCCCACTGCTTCGGCTGCTCGTGTGGCGAAAGTGATTCCCTGCCGTGGTAACATCTGGGGGGGAACATTCGTTCCCCCCAACAGATGTTCTGTGATCACAGCCACCACAAGGAATTGACTGTGGTTGACTGTGATCTCGTAACGTCTGAAAATACCCAGTATAAGACAAAATAATGTCATGTGAAAAGCAAGTATTTTTGAGGTGTTCACAAGTCTATTGGAAAAACTTTTAAATTCTGTTATTTTCCCCCTGTTGTACTCAGTCAACACAGAAAATATCTAAGCCAACTATCCAAACTAAATACAAACAACTACAAATTATAAAAAATATAAAGAAGTAAAATATAAAAATGTCAAAAATTATAAAATATATCCAAAAATATATTCAATCAACACACAAGATATCTAAACCAAAAATAACAAACAGATTAAAAACATCCAAAAATATTTAAAATATCCTAACAACCAAGTATTAAAAAAGCTAACCCAACCTAAACAAATTAATCCAAATAAAATAAAATATACATTACTCAGGGAGAGGGAACTATTAAAAGGGACTGTACCATAGTGAAGAGCAACAAAGTCAGGAAAATAAATAAATAATAAATAAATAAAATAAGAAATTGAAAAGAAATTACTCAGTGCAGTAGAGCAATCAGTTCATTCTCTCCTGCAGCAGCCTCCAAAATGGCCCTAAAGAAGGGATGGGGGAAAGAGAGCTCCTCTGGGCTGTGGTTTTAGGACTTCTGTAAAAGATGCCCTAAAACTATCTTGATTGGCTGGGTTTCTTCATAGGGATCCATGACTTTGTGCCCTGGCCCCACATCCAGGCTCTCCTCTTGCCTTTAATGTACTGGCACCCCACGGGCAACCGTCCCGGCCACCCTTGGCACATCACCTCAAGGGGCAAGGAGAGGGGCCCTGCCTCTCCCGCTGCTCCCTTCCTCCATCTTCTCTCCCCTCTGCTCAGCCAGAACTGGCTGCATAAGCCCTGTGTCTAGCCACAACCTACCCTCTTCCACATGCCCCTGCCTCCCTCTCCCTTCCCCTGCCCAACTCCTAGCTGGCCAGCCACGCTGCTCCACAACTGGCCAGCACATGCACAAAAGCACCTAATGTCAGCAAAGGCTAGAATATCCATCACCCCCCAACTTCTCAGGGCCCAGTACCCCAGGCATCCACAGCTCCCAGAGACAAAAGCTGAAGCTATTTGGCTTTCCCAGGCAAACAACCTGTAGCAATAGCTTTATATGGTATTATGAACCCGCATGCTTGTTGCAAGCAAAAACTGTTACTTTCAAAAGATAAGAAAATACTATATAAGTAGCTTTTAACCAATGGGTAGCTCTGCTCCCACATACTTTCTGTGCACAGTGACCTTCAGTGCTTTGCAGATCCCACCACCTGCCCATTTCGTACCATGTAGGCCACTTTTCCATGGACGCCACCCACCCACAAACATCCGGAAACACCCATCGGATGGGTGGGAGGGCATCTGTGTAAATATCCACGAGTGGGTGGGAGCACATGCATGACCCACCCGCCAACACCTGCCAACACCCACGGAGCAGCCGCAAGGGAGCTGGAACCCTCCGTGGGTGGAGATGGGTGTTCAAAACCCGAGCGTCCATGTAAAAGCCAAAACACCCACACAGAACTGACTGATGGAGCCCCACTGCGCCGGCGCCACGGGGCACGTAAGTGCCACCACACCACCACACCCACAGGGCAGGGGGGATGCCAGACATCTGGCCGAGAGCCCATAAAGGAGGGAGGAACCACAGCACACGTGCGCGGGCTCCCATGATGGTGACCAGGAAGGCTCACGAGAAGGCTATGGGAGCCAACGCCACCCCGCATGGGGAAAGGGGCCGGGTGAGCACGGGGACCCTGGGGTGCTGGGGGGGAAGCCCCGGCAAGGCGGTGTGGGGGGGGACTGCACCCCAGGCGGAAGGCACAAGGGGGGGTTTACGGACCGCCGGCAGGGGGGGGCGCAGGGGGAAACAGGGGGGGAATAGCATCAGGAAGTAACACGGCACACGTGTCCCAGCACAGGGCAGAGGGTCCGCACCGATGGCCCCCCGGTTGATGACCCCCATCCCAGCACCTCCCAAGGGCACGGCCTAAGGAGCAGCAGCGAGAGCGAGGTGAGCGCGAGGTCACAACCCCCCTCCTGGGAGGGACACAGGGCAGGGGCCAGCAGCATAACCCGGTCCCCTGTCCCCCGCAGGACAGCTCCCAGACAATGGAGCACCACACCACTGGGACAACAGCTGAGGAGGGCCTCCCAGACAGTCAGTTGAGCAAAAGGGAACCCCAGGGGGGAGGGGGAGGCAGGTCCCATGGATGGGGGGGCCAGCAGGAGTCATAGTAACCCCTATCACACTACCCTAAACAGGACACGATGACCACCATGGTGACCACATCCACTGAGCAGGGGAGGAGGGGGTTCCCCGGACCCCTATGGGGCACACAGGTGCCAATGCACCGACAAGGGACAGAGGTGAGTGCACACGGTGATTCCCTTAACCCATTCTTGCTCCTCCAAGCAGGGACCAACAGCGGAGGCCAGTGTGGAGTGGTCAGTGGATGACAGGGAGGCCAGACCATCAGCCTGGAGAGCCCTGCAGTCAGCTGCGGCAAGGGCACGCCATCCAGTGAGCCCCAGTGGTGCAGCCAAGAGGGGTAGAGGCTGCCCCAGACGTTGAGCACAGTCCCCTTCCATTGTATATATCCCCCCAATAAAGGTGTTGTACCTAAACCTTGCTGTCGCTTCCTCTGTCCGGGGACATGGGGGTGGGGGAAGGGGGGTTGATTTTGCGGTGTTCAGGGGGCACTGGCAAGTCGGGGGCTCTGTGAACTCCCTGGCCAGCTGGTGGGGCTGGAGGCTACACCAGCGATGCCCCATGCAGTTGAGGTTGGAGGAAAAGGTGTGCATTGGACCTGCTCACCTGACCCGACTTGTGTTGGACGGTGGGCATGTGCGGGCCCAGCGCAACCCGCGGCTGACAATGATGGGAGGGTGCTCGCCACCGAGCAAACCACGGGACCCGTTCCCTGGACACAGTAGGCCACATGGAATGGAGGGCAGGATTCAGGTAAGGGGTAGGGCCCTGCACTTTGGAAAGGGTTTCCAGGCCTACTGACATGGGTGTGGGTCCGACGCTGGCCAGCGGTCAGCTGCCCGGGCAGCACTGCGGTGGCAGATGCTGTCCCTGTTCCCCTCAGAGTTGTGCAGGGCTGCCCTTCCCAGGGCACGTTGGTACGGGGGCACTGGCCTGGCCCAGGACACCAGTGCAGGGATGCCGTGGGGCCCAGCAGGGCGCGGCTTCTGACAGCCACCCGCCTCACCCATTGCACAAGCGCTGCCCTCCTGAGGTTTGCTGCCCTCCGCTACTGTGCCCCCAGGAGGGCGGACCACCGACTCTGCAGGCAGAGCAGGGTAATCTGCCAGAGCAGCATTCGCAGCAGCAGGAGCCCGCACCCAGGAGGTGCAGCAGCACGGCCCTGGGCAGTGGGTTCTCTTCCCCTGGCAGAATGGTGCTTCTGCTTCCCACTCCCTGCCACACACCCTTGGCACGTGCCGTGAGCGCAGTGCGCTCCGCTGTCAGGTCTGTGCCCATGGCCCACTCTCCCCTGGTGTCACGGGAGCTCCTCCGTGTGCACCCAGCCCAGAATCCACTGTTCTCTGTGTGCTGCACAGACCCATGCTATAGCCCCTCCACCCCACACCCAACCGGCCGCACCGTGTCCCTTATGTACTGTTGGGGCCAGGCAGCGGTTGGTGCTGCACAGGGGGTGGGCTGGGGCAGCAAGCGGGTGCTGGGTCTGGCTGAGCATCCCCACGAGCGGGCCGGTCACATGCCCGCCTGGGGGGATGGGACCGCGCGCACCCCTGGGTACCCCTGCCTCCGCAACAACACTGGCATCCCCCCAGCCTGGATCTGCCTTTGCAAGCTGCAGCAGTTCCCACTGTGGATGCAGTGCCTGGCTCGGCTCCACGCCCTGGCGCAGTGCCTGGCCGTGGCCCCCTGTCTTATCTCGGCAGCTGTGCAGCATCCCTGCTGTCTTGTGTGTGGGTTGCGGCACCCTGTCCACAGTGGGCCTGCCTATCTCTGGCATGCAAGGCCGTCTGTGGGTGAGGGTATCTGCTCAGTGTGTACTTGTCCCAGTTGCGGCATCCCTCCGTCTCCTGCCTGTTGCTTCCCCGGAGCGAGCTCCACTGCTGCCATGGCTGGCCCTTCTGTGGGGCCCTCAGCCGGGGATGTCGGGGAGGCATGATCTCCCTGTGCAGACATGCTGTTGGGGGTCCTCTGGTTGAGCCCCGACGTGCAGCTGTTGGTGGGCGACCCCCAGTCAGCGGGGGATGGCTTCCGGCTCCTGTCGTGGTACATGTGGACGATGAGTCACAATGCCGGGCCTGTTCCCTTGAGCTTGCCTTCACCCCCCTGTGCCAGCCTCCTTGGGGGTACTCGCCCGCTATTGTGGTGCCGTGGACTGCTGCGAAGGTCATGGCGGCTCGCCTGCTGACTGAGCTACCCAGGTATGGACTCGCCTTGCTGTCTACCCCCCCCTATTGCTGTCCTGTACACCGGCAGCCTCCTGCATGCACGCGGCATCCTGTGCGCACCCTCGGACGTGGGGGCCCTTCTGTGGGACCTGGGCTTGCTGTCCCCCAAGGTTGGTGACCCGCTCCGGACCAGGGACCCCACTGCCGTGGAGCTCGTCTCCCTTCGATTGGTGAGGGACCTTCCAGCTTTACAGGCTGTGGCATCAGGTGTTGATCCTCTTCTTCCGTGCTACCTGGTGGATGCTCATATGCGCTCCCAAGGCTTCTGAAGGGGCCTGTTCACCTGGGAGGGTCTGGCGCTGGGGTCGCCAACCCAGGAGCACTCACCGGACCGTCCATGAGCAGCCCCTCACCACCACCTGCTTGCTGCCACCCTGGTGCCTGGGATGGTGCACAGCTGGGATGGTGCCTCCCCCCCCCCCGTGCCTCTGATCGGGCTGTGCGCTGCCTTCTGACTTGCTTCTGACTGCCTCCTGGAGTCCCTGAACCCCATTGCCCCTTCTGTGTGACCGCTGTCCCTTCCCGCTGGGGCTGCCCAGGTGCCCTCACCCGCCCTGTGTGGGCGCTCCTGTGCCCTCCTGTTGTGCCTCTTGTGCCCGGCCGCGGGTGCCCCAGCGCCCCCCTGCTCTGCCTCTCTGTGCTTGGGGGCCCGCTTTCCCCAGTACCAATAAAGGAATACTGTTCTGTGATGTTCTTTCCTGCCTTGATTCTGTTGCTGTGGCGGCTGGGTGCCCCTTCCCCTTTGGCAGCCCTCCTGCCCCCAACTGTGTGGTTATGTGCAGGGGGTGTGCTTGGTGTATACTGGGGGGCTCCAGGCCTGTGGGGTGGGCACTGGCTGTGAGGTGTGTGTTCCCCTGGCTGCCTCCCTGCTGGGTGCTGCTGCCTGGGGTCGCTCGAGGGGTGGTATTAGTGGTGGTCAGTCGTCCAGGCACCCCAAGGCCTCACCTATGCGTTGGTGTGTCTGTGCCCCTCCCCTCCCCTCCCCTCTGCTGTCACCCCCTGTTGGTGCGGCCCGTCATTGGTGGTGGCGATGGATGGGCGGCGGCACCATGGGCGCTGGGCAACTGGGCGCTGAGCATGAGTAGGGGTTGTGCTGTCCCTAGCCTTTGGCGCCTCCGATCCTCCTTGGTGCAGGGGTCCAGGTTGTCTCCCGGGTGGTGGCACTCTGTGTGTGGGAGGTGTTCCCTCGGTGATGTCGCTGCCCCCAGCTCTCCCAGGGCCCCTAGGTGCGGGTGTTCCCCATTGCCCTGTCCCTTCTCTCCTGCAGCTACTGTTGTCATGCTGCTGGAGATCCTGCGCCTGGGGGCTATGGTCCTGAAGCTGGAGTGGGCGGCCTGGGACAGCGGGCAGCAGGGCGGCTGTTCGATGGCATCCGTGAGTGTGCTGCTGCTTTGCTGGGCCCTGTGCCTGTGTCCCTTCCTGGGTGCTCACGGCCCGCTCTGATGGCTGTCTCATCTCCCTCTGTCCCCTTCAGTACAAGCCATGATCATGGAGTGGACCCGGGAGCAGGGGGAGTTTGTGGAGCTCCTCCTGCTCGTCCTGGAGCGGCTGCACCGGCTAGACTGTGCATAGACCAAGCGCTGGTGCTGGGCGCGGGGTCGCTGGCCATATTGACCGGGGTTCTGCCCTGGACCTGCCTCTGCTGGCGCTGTTCCCCCCCTCGTTTGGTTGCCCCATTCCCCTCCCTGACCTGTTGTTTGTTGTTGCCCCCTGTTGCTGGTTCCCTGTCTTTTAATAAAGGCTTGTGTGTTCCTTTCCTGGTGTGTCAGTGTTGTGCTTTGCTGTGACCTCTCCCCTTGTGCGAGTTCCTCTGGGTGTGTGTGTGGGGGTGTTGCCTGTGTTGTGTGGGTCCCTTCCCCCCTTTCTTTGCCCCCCATGGGCAGTGTGCCCTTCCCTGTGTGCTTCTGCTACCCGCTGTGTGTGTGTGGCTCTGCTGTGGGGGGGTGTTGGGGAGGGGAGGCCTGGTGCTGGGCGGTCTGGACTCTATGCTGGGGCTGTGTGGAGCCAGCTCCTTTGTAGCAGCTGTCATCCTCCCCTCTCCCTCCCGCCCTGCCTGCGTGGGTCCTGGTGGTTGGGGGGTCGGGGCCACATTGCGCAGCTTCATTTGCCCTCAGTTGGCCATGTTGTGCTATCGTGTCACTGTGCCGGGCGGGGCTTCCCCGCTGTTCCTGTTCCCGTCCATCTGTGTACTTGCACGGGTGTTTGCTGGGTGTTTCCCGGGATGGATGTTTGGGTGCTGGGTGTTTTCAGGCCCCTCCCCTTTCCTTCCCACAACCTCCCATGGTGCTGTCTGTGTAAATGTCTCCCTGTTTGGCGCCGCTGGGTGTTTGCTGGGTGTGCTCACCCACCCATCCACACCCATCTCCACCCATCGGCTCTGCTGCGCCGTCAGTGTAAAAAAGGCCATAGTGGTTCCCCCTGACCCAATATAAAAATTCAATGCTTCTGTGGTGCTAACATCTGTAACATTTTTAGATGAGTTGGCCTGTGCACTGACGTGCTTATGATAAAAATGTCTATGCAGTTTAATAGACACCTAGAGTGGAAGTGCTGGTGCAGCAACACCCCAGCATAAGCTTTCCAAAAACATTTTGAACCAATAGCCAGCTTGTAGCCAGTAGCACAACAGCAGCTTTCACTAGGCTCACAGCCAGTCCTGTAAGGACACATATTAATTGTGGCCAACAGCTGCTCACATATGACACACAGTCAGTCCTAGCTAGGCAGTCACCCAGCTCTTTAAGCTGTTCAAAACATTTGGTGCATGGTCTTCAGAGTTCATGGACACCAGAACCACCATGAATGCGGCTCCTGCTTTGCCACCATGCACTTGTCTACCTTTGGTGACAGTGGACCATGCTGGGGAGGGTTGAAGTCATGCTGATGCATGCAGAGAGGTACATGTCGGGAGACTTGGCTTCATCATGGAACCAGAAAGGAGACTGGTCAGGAGACTTATGTAACCAGAAAGGTTCCGGAATGCTCTTAGGGAAATACCCCCCAATCTTGATGGCTGTTCACTTGATGACCTCGTAGCTTTCTGGAATACCATGCTGACCGAGGCCATTGATTGAATGGCTCCTAGGTGTCCACTTCTTGAATGCCAACAGCACAGGTTCCCTTGGTTTACAGAGGACCTGTGATGGATGAAGCAGGAGGGATGGCAGCTGGAGTGACGGTGGCGCTGTACTCATGCTGAAGCTGACTGATTGTGGCATAGAGTCAGTTTAAGAACCTATGCTGTGGTTGTGCAGACAGCAAAGAAGATGTTCTTTGCTGCCCTCATAGCATCCGCAAAGTCGCGTCCAGCTGAGCTTTTCCAGTTGGTACGGAAGAAGTCAGTCTGGCCTCCCTCTGCCTGGAACTGGAATCTTCCAGTGCTTGCTGTGACATGTTTGTCAACTTTTTCATGGATAAAATTGCTCGGATTCACCACGACTTTGATGCCGCACTTATAGCAGTAGGAGAACCCAAGGTAATGAATGCCCCGCCTTGTCTGGTTTTGTGGGATCAGTTTCAGTGGGTGTCACCCGCTGACGTAGCAGATGTTCTTGGGATGGTCAGAGTCAATTGTTGTGAATTAGATCCATGCCCATCTTGGCTGATTAAAGCTTGCCGTGAGATGCTTGGACCATTGCTGGCTGGGGTTGTCAATGCCTCCCTTAAGCAGGGCAGAGTGCCAGGCCACCTCAATGAGGTGGTGGTGTGGCCTCTGCTCAAGAAACCATCGCTTGACATTAACTCCCTCACCAGCTATCGGCCAGACTCTAACCGTCCCTTTTTAGGGAAGGTTATTTGAATGGGTGGTGGCTCGGCAGCTTCAGGGGCATCTGGATCGGATCACTTTTCTTGATCCTTCACAGTCTGGATTTTGTCCTGGGTTTGGCATGGAGACTGCACTTGTGGCTTTGGTGGATGACCTGTGCTGAGAGTTGGATCAGGGCAGATTGTCTCTTTTGATCTTACTAGATCGGTCGGCAGCGTTTGATACCATTGACCACGAGATGTTGGTGGCTCACCTGCGGGACCGGGCAGGGTTGGATGGAATTGTTCTTGAATGGTTCCGCTCTTTATTGGCCAGTGCTTGGGGAGTGTTCATCATCTCTCCGGGACTTCATGTGCGGAGTCCCTCAGGGTTCTAATCTGTCCCCCCTCCTGTTCAACATGTACATGTATCCTTTGGGTAAGGTTGTAAGAGGGTTCGGCATACGATGTCATCAGTACACTGATGATACACAACTTTACCTCTCTTTTTCAGCAGACCCAGGCCTGGAAGTCTCCATGCTTAACCAGTGTCTGGCAGCTGTGGGGGATTGGAGGAGGGTGAGTTGTCTGAAGCTGAATCCCGACAAGATGGAGGTGATGTTGTTGGGTGGGGCTGGGGGTGTGGTGGCCCCCGTCATTGATGGGGTTTGCTTCCCCTAGCCACTCAGGTCCATAGTTTGGGGGTACTTCTTGATTCGCAGCTCCAACTGGATTCCCAGGTGGAAGCTGTGGCAAAGAGCGCCTTTTGCCACTTACATCTGCTACGATGGCTATGGCTGTATGTTTCAAACTATTTGGCCACCATCATCCATGCCTTCATCATCTCTAGAGTGGACTACTGTAACACGCTCTACATGAGGCTACCCTTGGTGATGGTCTGGAGGCTGCAGTTGGTGCAGAATGCGGCAGCCCATCTCCTTATGGGGATGGGTCGTCGTGAGCACATTACACCAGTGCTCTGTTCCCTGCTCTGGCTGCCTATTGTCTTCCGGGCCCAATTCAAGGTGTTGGTTTTGACCTATAAAGCCCTAAATGGCCTGCACCCTGCTTACCTGTGGGACTGCCTCATGCCCCCGGCCATGGTGCAGCCCCTGCGGTCATCCAGGGATGCCCGACTTGAAGTCCCCTGGGCTTCTTGGGTGGCAACGATGGGGAAGGGATTCTTGGTGGCCATTCCTAGACTGTGGAACTCCCTCTTGATGGAGGCACGCCTAGCCCCGGACTCCCCTTCTTTCCGAAGACAGTGTAAGACCTGGCTCTTCCGCCAGGCCTTTGGGAGGGAGACGGGGAGGGTGGGTTAGGGTTGGGGGGGAGCAGTTGGTTTTCAGTTCCGCTCTTTTAATGAGTTTATAAGTCTTAATAAATTTTATAAGTTTTATAATTGTTTTAAGTGTTGTGTTATATTTTAATTTTCTGAAGTGTATTTTAAATATGTTGTGAGCCTCCCCAAGTTGCTACTGTGAGTAGGAGGGAGCAGGCTACAAATGCATGTGAAATAAATAAAATAAAAATAAAAATAAAATCATCAGTGCCATGCACAGGGCTTTACCCACAGAGAAGCTGTTCTGGGTGAAGCAGAAAAGCACAGACTGGTGGGAGAACATGCTGTTCTTGTGAGGAGATGCTGAGTGGGTCACAATCTTCAGGATGCCCCATAGCCTCATCCTTCAGGATGCCCCATAGCCAAGATCCTCAGGCCATGAATGGAGAAACAGAACACAGTGATGCAGTTGCCCATCCCTGTGGAGAAGCGCGTTGCCATTGCTATCTAGGAGCTCACCACTCCAGACTCCTGCTGCTCTGTTGCCCAGCAATTTTGCATTGAAACCTCCACAGTGGGCACCATACTAGTGGATGTTTGTACAGCGATTGTGGAAGTGCTTCTGGACTGGGTGGTGCAGTTGGCTGAGCCCACAGAGGTAATGGAGGGTTTTCAGTGGGTGGGGTTCCCGTCCCGAACAGTATAGCGGTGATCGATGTGAATCATATTGCCATTTGCCCACTCCATAACAAGGATGACTACCTGAACTGGAAGGGTTTTTCTCTGTGGTTCTCCAGGCATGCAGTGGGCCACTGTGCCTGGTTTGTGGATGTGCTGGCTGGGTGGTCTGGGAAGAGCCACGACACCCACATATTCCCTCCCGTAGGGACCCATGAGCCTGGGACAGAGGGGGCATTCTCTGGTGTAGCTGTATCCCCTGGTACTGAGAGGAAGGCAAAGTTGTTGGGATTCTGTCTTCTGAACCAGGGTCCGATCTAATGGCTACTCCCCTGCTGTAATAAGAAATTAGAGCAGATAAGTCGGAATGATCACAGATGTGAGGAACCTTGATGGTGAGTCCTTTGTTAAGTGTAGAGGTGCAAGATCACCAGCTCGTAAGGACAGAGGGAATCTTGCCAGGCAAGGTCAATCACCGAGATTGCACTTGTGGATTTGGTTGACAATCTGTGCCAGGAACTGGATCAGGGAAGATCACCTTTACTGATTCTGTTAGATCTGTCGGCAGCATTTCATACCGTTGACCATGAGATGTTGGTGGCAAGGCTGCGGGACTGGGCTGGGGTGGGCAGAATTGTTCCTGAATGGTTCCGCTCCTTCCTGACTGGGAGTACTCAGCGGGTGGTTCTTGGGGAGTGCTCATTGTCTCCCTGAAGTCTCATGTGTGGAGTCCCGCAGGGTTCTATTCTGTCCCCATTCCTGTTCAACATGTATATGCAGCCATTGGGCGAGGTTGTGAGGGGGTTCGGCGTACATTGTCATCAGTACACCGATGATACACAACTTTACCTCTCGTCTTCTGCAGACCCAGACCCACTCCCCCACGGCTGTGGGGGAGTGGATGAGGGTGAGCCATCTGAAGCTGAATCCCAACAAGATGGAGATGATACTGGTGGGTAGGGCCGAGGGTGTGGTGGCCCCTGTCATTGATGGGGTCTGCCCTCCTCTGGCCACTCAGGCCCATAGCTGGCCCTGCCTAGGGGTGCTTCTTGACTCACAGCTCTGCCTGGATTTCCAGGTGGTCGCTGTGGCAAGGAGCGCCTTTCGCCAGTTACATCTAGTGGGACGGCTGTAGCCGTATATTTCGGACTCTGACCTGGCCACCATCATCCATGCATTTATCACCTCTAGACTGGACTATTGCAACACAGTCTACATGGGGCACTCTACATGGGGCTACACTATTGCAACCATCACTCAATCCTTGGTGATGGTCTTGATGTTGCAGCTGGTGGAGAATGCGGCAGCCTGTCTTCTAATGGGGACGGGCCATTGAGAGCACATTACACCTGTGCTTTGTTCATTGCACTGGCTGCCTATTGTCTTCCGGGCCCAATTCATGGCGTTGGTACTGACCTATAAAGCCCTAAATGGCCTGGGCCCTCCCTACCTGTGGGACCGCCTCAGGCCCCAGGCTGTGGTGCAAACCCTGCGGTTGACTGGGGACACCAGACTCGAAGTCCCCCGGGTTTTCCGGGTGACGACAATGGGGAGGGCATTCTTGGCTCTGCGACTGTGGAACTCCCTCCCGATGGAGGCCCATCTAGCCCCAGACCTCCCTTCTTTTTGAAGACACTAAGACCTGGCTGTTCTGCCGGGCTTTTGGTGGGGGAGACAGGGGGTGGTGAGGGTTGGGAAATGGGCAGCGGGGGTTGGTTTCACCTGATGTTTTATAACGTATGTATTTTTAATTATTGAATTGGTTTTATTGATTTGTTGTTTATTGATTTTATTGATTTGAGTTGCCCATGTGGGCAAATAGAAGCGGTTAATAAATATAACAAAGTAAATAAATAATCAGGCCCCCTCATTTCTGTTTAACTTTCTGCTGCCAAAGCCATCCACCTTGCTTGTTGCTTTGACCATGTTCAGCCCCTCCTCTTCGCCCTACACTGGTTCCCTCTGAATGTATTCAGCACAAGCTCCTTGTCTGCACCTTCAAGGTTCTTCATGATCTTGCTCCCCCCTATATCTTTACACTTGTCCTGCCACATTTCTGCCAGGAGCTTTGCTCCTTCTCTGCCCCCACCCTTGCCTTCTCGCAACTCCTTTGCTGTTCAAAACGTATTCACCCTTCTCCCTTACTGCCCCTCATGTGTGGAACTCCCTCATTGGATAAATTTGTTCTGCTCCCTCCCAACCTTCAAATCCCTCCTGAAAATCTACCTCTTCCATCAGGCTTTCCCTAGCTCCTCATGAGGAGGAAACTGCCTCCTCTTCCCTCCCTCACTCCTTATCTTCCCTGTAAGCGAAGCACACGCACCTGCTTCTCAACCTCATGAATGTATCCTCATCTCTCCCTATGTTCACCTCTCCCCCTTGTCCCCCCTCCCTTGTCTTTCTTAGATTGTAAATCCCTTGGAGTAGGGACCGGTCTATAACTAATGATTGTACAGCGCCAGGTACAGTGCTGGTGCTATATAAACAAAATAAAAAGTAAAATTAAAATTAATAATTGACTCTAACCAAGGCTCCTACAAACATTCTTCACCTGCAGCCTGGTGAGCACTTAAAAAGGTGATGTTTGTTCCTGCCTTTCCAAACAAAGAAATATCCTCCAAATTGATCCTAGTAACTAAAAACCCCGTGACCAAGATAATCTTGGGGCAAACACAGTAACAAACACATTAACAAGCTTTGGGAAGGTAAGTTCTGATCTGCAGAGGCAGATGATCACTACAAGTTGACAACAGTAAGACCAAATTCAACTGCAGTCAGAAGCAAAATCCTAGGAGACTATTTTAGGTACCTAATCAGGTAATCACATAGGTAACCCTGCCTAGCTGTCTGAACTCTATTTAGAACTATTGACAGCCGCCAAGCAGATAATTAAAAACAGTTGGCTTTAGATTTTCCAAAGGTTTGACTTCTGTTATGTTTACAAGCGGACTGTACACTACCTGGGGCAGGCATTGTGTCTTCCTTTGTGGCTGGAATAGCCTCAGTTCATTTTTTGGCATGACTGCAATACACATGAACAGCAGCAAATTCAGTAGGTGGAATTCCTTAATATCTCAGAGGAAACTTTTAGACCCTTTACAATACTTGTTTCAGATATGTGGAGAGTCACTAATTACATAGGAAGCATATCTTAAAATGCTTAATGTTAGGCAACTCAGTGTTACGCTTTGATGCTCTTTAGAAAAAGCTCTGATTTAATTAATTACTGATTTCCAGCCTCCGCCCAGCCAGAAAGGTACTTGATTATGCACTTCGGAGAATGAAGTCTTCTATTTATCTGCATCTGTAGCAGCAGAAGGCACAAGCAGTGCTTCCCTGGTAGCTGGAGGATCCTTATGTCCTATTTCCCCCTTCATCCCTTCTCCATCACATAGTAATTGCCCAAGCCAATTTTTTGAGAGACCAGTACTCTAACCACACTGGTTCTCTTCTCTTTTGATTACTCAGTATATGCCAAGATTTACTTCAGAAAAAAATTATTGTAGTTTTTGGGGGGGGGGGGGGCTGGTACAACTGTACCCTCATCTCTCACCCACTCCTCCAATCATGCCAGCCTCTACCACCTCTGGGATTGAAAGACAAGTCTGTAGAATTATAGGAACCCCTACCAATCATTTTACAGGGATTTGCACAAACTTTTGTGGTTCTGATTTAAATGAATTCACAACCCCCTAAGCTTTACTTTGAATTCTGGAATCATCACGATCCCCCAAAAGTCTCAACATTGATTTCCATTGAAATGGCAAGTTTTACCTAGTTTGTAACTGAACGTTTCAGGTAAGGTCAATGAGAAGCACTGTGATCCTATACCTCAGACTAGGCATGTATTAGGGGGATCTCTGTTAAAACACTCAGTAGCCTTGCATTGCAGTTTTGCAAGTTTCCCAAAAGATAAAGATCTGAGAAGAGCTAAGTCCAGGGGCGGATTGGCCATGCTCCTTACCGGGAGATTTCCCGGTGGACTGATGCTCTAATGACATCACTGACGTCCAAGCAGGCGGAGGTTTTTTGTTTGTTTTTTTAAATCCAGTCGGGGGCTGGCGGCCGGCCCTGATTGGATTAAAAGAGCCCAGCAAGGCTTTTCTTTTAATCCAATCAGGGCAGGGGCCCTACCCCCTCCCCTTGGCCTTCCCCCCACAGCCACAGGAACTATGAATGGCATTGCGCAAGTTCCTGTGTTGGCTGGCAGTGGAAAGTGTGGCCAGGTACGAGTGACGTGGTGGCACTGGCAGCGACCTCAGTGCTGAGAGCAGAAGCACGCAGCCAGTCACACAGAGTGCCCCCTCAGGCAGCAGCACAGAAGCGGTGGTGGGCGCAGCGGCAGAGAGACTGCAGCCCGGCCCAGTGGAAGGAGTCTCGACACCCACCCACCCCCGTGGCCCAGGACCAGGCCGGCGGCTCACTCACCCACTGACCTTCCAACTCCCCTGATTTTCCTGGGAATGTCACAGGTAGGCATAAACATTCCCACCTGGGTGAATCGCTGCCCCGGCAAAATCCCATTTTGCTGAGCCCCCATCTGCGGGGCTGCAGCAGCCTGAGACAGCAGCTGAGCGCTGCTGTAGTTTAAAAAAAATCAAATCCCAGCCCCCACTCTCAGAAGCAGCCTGGATGGAGGGGGGAGGAATTTCCATTGTCCCCTCCACCCACCTGCCAAGGTGCCCTAGGCCCTGCTACCCACCTCCTGGATCGCCGCAGCATTGTTCACCCAACCTTGTTGATCAGAAGGTTGCTACCTTGTAAACAAGGTTCTTTGGGATGGCTCCCACCATTCTCACATTCAGAGCCATCTCAAAGAACCTTGTTGAAAAGGTTGCAGCCTTTTGTTCTTTGAGATAGCTCTGACCATTCTCACCACTGGGTGTCATGAGAATGGTTGGAGCCATATAAAGAAGAACCCGGTGCTGCCGCCACACACAGGCTCAACAGCCAGGATTTCTGGAGGAGGCAGCAGCAGGTGCGCGGGCAGGGGGGGATGGGCCAGCATGTTTGAGTAACTGAGTGAATGCGTGTGTGTCTGAGTGGGTGTGACAGTGTAAATGAAGGAGAGAGTGTGCGCGCGAGAGAAAGCCTGTGTGAGAACCTGCGTGTGAGAGAGAGGGGGTGGGTATGTGTGAGTGTATGTATGTGTGAGAAAGATCAGATTGTGATTGTGTCACAGTGAGTGTGTGTTTATGTATGTGAGAAGGATTGTGTATCTCTGTGTGAGAGAGAGATCAGAGTGGACATTTTTACACACACCTTAAACTTCTTGATTTTTCAATCTTCTGGGGTTACAAGTCCACAAGTAAGTTCCAGATTCATTTCTCACACACACACTGCCCCTGGGGCAGTTCCTGGATGCATTTCTCACACACACACACACACACACACACACACACACACACACACACACACGAGAGCCCTGAGGCAGCCTAAAGTAGCCGCAGCTGTTGATGTGACAGGCTGCTATGGAAACCAAGTGACCACAGCTGCCTGGAGCAAAGCAGTTTACAAAGAGAACTTTTTACACACAAAAGTTCTGGGAGAAGTTCTACGCAGAAGTTCAAAGAGCCGGATGTTTAAGATCTGTGTGAGTGATTTAGACACACAGAAAGTTCACGATGTAACAGCAAACATGCAGGAGAAATGTGTGTGTAAAAACATCCAGTGTTGAAGCCAGAGTATGTGTGTGAGAGAAAGTGTGTGTCTGTCTATGTATGTGTGTCTAATTCTGTGTAAGAGTGTGCATGTCTGTGAGTGTGTTTGTGTCAAAGCATGTGTTGTATATTTTTGTGTGCGTGCCCTGCTCCTTCCTCACATGGCTGTCCCCTCTTCCCCACTCTCCCCGTGTCCCCACCTCTCCCCATGAGGCTGTCCTGTTGGCTCCCTTTAACAGCACCATATAATGGACAGTGGACTAAGCAGGCGCACAATCTTCCCCCACTATGGTGAATTATACAGTAATTTACTATCTTAATTATAGTAAATTTGCACAAATGATTCCCCCCCCCCCCATACCATTTCTGTTGGTACTAGTCAAGCAATCTAAATACTGATTAATGTTAACAGTATTTTAATTGCTTGACTAGTACCAACAGAAATGGTATTTGGAAAAATATATATATATTTGGCTGCTTCTTGCTGAGACCCGGCTTACCGGCACCAGGGTATAACACGTAAGTGCTGCTTTAAAAAACAAAACAAAAACTGGCATTTTTTTTTTCTTCCTGAAGCAGGCACTACAGGGATGTGCCCTGTGGGTGGGTGGATGGCGGGGTAGATTCTCTATGGGGCAGTGGGGCTATCTACAGGGCTGTTTTGGGGGGTTGTCTCTATGGGGGGCAGGCAGTAGGGATATACCCCAGAATCTACAGGGCTGTACCGATGTGTCTTCTGGGAATGGATCATATACTTTGCCATAATCTAAAGTGTACAGTGGAGCCTCCAAGTCAGAGGAAGGCTAAGCTTCTGAGAGCATTTTCCTGTGAGTCAGCAGCACAGCACTTGCTGGCTGCTGCTGCGGGCTGGGAAGCGGGTGCCTGGCTGCTGCCTGTGCCTGTACTGCTGCTGCGGGGGTGCACTCAGTGGTGTGGTGGCAACACTGGCTTAACCGTTGCGTTGGCTCCACCTAACGTTGCATTGGACCCACCTACAATGTGGGCCACTTTCAGAATGTTTTCCAGGGCCTTTTTAAGTACCCAATCCGCCCCTGGCTAAGTCCCTCTTAACTCCAGATGGAATCAATGAATTGCAAGTGCTAAGCATCCCTGAAAGTCAGATAATAAACAAGGCATTAACCATTAACTCACCCTGTTCTTCTCTTTTCGAGTGGCACTGCATTGTAACTGTATCAGCTACAGAAATGGTGGAGCCTGCAGCATAAATCAGGACTTAAATCTCCTCTGTTTTGCATGAAGCTGGGCTTGGGCCATGCGCCTTAGTAAATACTTTAAATGAATCATGACCAAGCTTGACTTTATTAAAATAAACAAAAACAAACCAATCCAAGCCTGCTGATTTCACCCCATTCTGAATTTTGTTCATTTCACACTTTTCAATCCCTGCAAAGAAATGGACAAATTGGTAAATGAAATGTCAGTACACTTTATTGGGCACAACGTGAACACTACCTGATTGGAAGAGAACATAATGAACGAGTCAAGGCTTTTTTAAAAAATGACTTCATTGTGTTGGGTTGCATAGGGATGTGGCACAATCAAAAACAGATGGCCTGACTCAATTCTACTAATGGGTAAAGACTAAAGAGGCCCAGAAGTGGGTATCCAGTACAGTTACGACCACTTTAATATGGATCCTTTATTCAGCCAGAACAGTGTAAGGGGTTCTTAACATAAAACAAGAAACAGGCCCCAAACCTGGAAAAGAGCTAGAGATGGTTCTGCTGCTGACTCAGAGTTACGGGTAGCTATGTATGACCAAGGTGGAGTCTGGGAACTCTTGCCTCAACCTGGCTGTAGACAAAAAAGTGGATCATCTCTATCGCAGGGGTTTGAAAGAATCTACATTATTCACCAAACTGTCCTGGAATCAACAACATCCATCCACATAGCAGCTCAGAGCAAAAGCACCCTAGTTCCCAGCCAGGTTTACCAGCAGATGCCAGATTAAATTCAATGTGCTGCTCTTGAAGGATGACCTAGTGCACAGAACACTGGGCTTGGCTTCTGGAGTCCTGGGTTCAATTCCTGATTCAACCATATACTCCGTGTGTGACCTTTGGCAACTTACTGAAAGCACAATCAGTTTTCCATGACACAGGTGAACAGGAAGGAATTCACCACAGAGCAATTTTAGGACAAGGAGCAAAAAGAGCTTTGAAAAGTACTCGCTGGTACAAAAAACAAGGAGCTGAAAAGTTACATAACTAGTGGGCTATTGCCACATATGGAGAACAGTAAGTAAATGATGTGGTTGACAAACTAGACTATGGGCTCAGTTCCAACTGACAATGGTGGAGGATGTGCCCTATGTTACCTCCCAGTTTGCAACTGGGTCTGGGCACCATTGGTGGCACCCATGTCAAAGGTCAGAGCTGGAGTCAGGGAAGCATGCTGGGCCAGGAAGCAGGTAGTCAGAACTGAGCCAGGAATAGGAGCTGAAGTCAAGGACAGGGGAACGTGGCAAGGCAGGAGGCAAGTACCAAGACAGGAACAGGAAGCCAGGAGCAAATAACAGAACAGGGCTTGTCGGTGCACCCCAAATGAGACTCAGAGACAGAAGTTGGATTCAAACTTGGCCGCCCTCTTTATTAAACTAGTTATCAAGTCAAAAGGCCGGTGGGTAATTGCACTAAGCAATTTTGGGTCCAGTATGCTAGCTAAAATAACACAACTCATTAACTAAAGTACTGTCCTCGATGTGTCTTCCAGTGGCATTTATTTCAGAACTATAGTACTTGCTGTTACCGATAACGGCAAACAACCCCTCCTTCAACAGCGCCGTGGTCAAAAGGGGGGTGGGCAAGCCCAACTGTGGGCATGAGTAAGGAGTTAAGTGCCCACAGGGTATGAAGACAGCGCATGTCCCTACTAAGACACCCCTCCGAGGAACATGACCCCAGTGCATGCTGTGCCCTGCATTACACTAGGTATCACCTCCCCATCTCTTAAGGATAGAACACTTGATATCCTATTTCCTTCCTATTTATCCTACAATAGCATACTGGACCCCTGCCACAGAGGGGTCTACGAACTACCCCGACACCCACCGCCTATCTCAGCAACAAGGATTCCAAATGTCCAGCCAATGCAGCTAGGTACATCTCATTCCCTGCTTGTGACAGATGTACCCCATCTTCATGGTACAAATTAGGCCATGTGTGCACTATCCCAGCATGCCTGATGCTGGTACCACCCAAGTTCCTTAACCACTTAGCTATTTCCCTATTAATATTTTTCCTAATTTTATCAACTCTCCCAGGCTTGCGTGCTTTAACCCAGTTTATCCTAAGAATTAAATTTGTCCAAATGATATGAACTCCCCTAAACCAAGACTTAACTGTTAACAAATCCTCTTTAATTTTAATTATTAAATTAACCCCTTTTCGGGCAGGTAAATCATTTCCCGCCAAGTGAATAACTAAGATATGTGGTACAGGTGATTGTTCCAATCCTCTCAACGTCGGGAGCAGTTGAATCCAGTGCATCCCGCTCCTACCTATCCACCTAACGTATGCCAATTCAGTTAAACCCAGTTGCCAACCCCAGGAGGTCCTTGCAGCAGCTCTGCTTGCCCAACGAACTAGGCTGTGACCCACGATCCAAACCACACATCTTGCAACTGCGGGGACCCTGTATCCTAATGGAAAAGGAAGAATATTTAGTAATGGTAAGGTGTGACATATTTTTTATATGCACCTGACCGCCATCTCCCCACCGCTTTAATTGCTTCCTCAGGCAACCCTGCTGCAGTCGCTGTTGTGGCAGCGCCGATCCTAAAGGAGTGTGATCTGAATTCCCCAGGGGGCAAATCCATAATCCTCAGTGCAGCATGAAGAACTGATGTAAACAGGGAATTTGTCAAATAGGACCCACACTCATGTATGAATAACACTCCCTCATAACGCGAGCGCATGTCGAAGTAACGCCTCATCTCCTCCACCAGGCATATTATCTCTGGACCGCTCTTGAACAGCTCAACGGTGTGGTCCCTGCTCCTCTGGTCGGTCTTTGAACAATGAAGTCAAATCTGCAATCTGGCCGGCACCCATGCCAGATCCTCTATCCCCAATTGGTGCTATCCTTGCTTGACTTGCACACAACCTCGCTAATCCTAAACCCTCCAAAATACATTATAGCATATACTGTCGTAAACAACTGCACCTCAAAAGCATTATAGCATAGTCCAGGGAGGGTCCCAACCAACTGAATCAATATGGGTGTTATTGGTGCCCTCCTCACCATTGGGGCTGCTGGGACCCTTGCCCAAGATTCTAACATATGCTTCAAATAAAAACCTTTGTCAGGGGATGGGTGGCCCATCAGCTTGTTAACAAAAATCAGGGCTGCTATTTTTGCCGCTATGGTACCCACCGCCAGCCCTTTACCCCTTAGCGCCATTGCAAACTGGATGACTTCTGGCTCGGTAATGGGGAACCCTGTCCCCCATCCATTATCTGCCCTGAAGGATTGAAAACCATGAAAGGCCCTACCGTATACTGCCTGTGTTCTAGGGGCTAAGGATCCTTGTACAATGGTCTGTAGCTCTAACACCCAAGGCTCCATATCCCTGGTGGCAAGGGGTCTGGGGTAGCTCTTGCCTCCGGTGCCAACTCTCGGAAGCAGTTCAACTGGAACAGAAAAAGGGCATCGGCTATGCCGTTGTCGATTCCAGGGATGTGTCGAGCCGTGAATAAAATGTTGTCTTTCAAACACGCCAACATCAAGGTCCAAACTAAGCTCATGACCCTTGGCGACCGGGAGGAAAGCATGTTAACCACATGCACAACTGCCAGGTTATCGCACCAAAAAAAGGACCGTGCAATTGGTGAATTGCCCTGCCCACAACAAAACTACAATCACAATAGGGAACAACTCCAGAAAGGTAAGATCCCTAGTCACTCCCCTAGCATGCCACTCCTCTGGCCAAGTCGCTGCACACCAGTGTGTTATAAAATAAACCCCGAAGCCTGCTCCCTCGGCCACGTTTGACTGTATCTGTACGTCGGCCTGCAGCAGCCACTGCTCTCTCCAAAAACTAACACCATTGAACCCTTCTAGAAATTCCAACCATACTCCCATGTCCTGTTTCATCTCCCTGGTGACTCTTATTTGGTAATGAGGCAATAGTTCCCTTCCCATCTCAACTTCCCATATAGCCTAGACAAGAATGCTCTCCCTGGTGCAACTACACAGCAAGCAAAATTAAGGCTCCCAACCAATGACTGTAAAGAACGAACAGTAATCTTATGAGCTTCCATGCATTCCCTGATCTTATCCCTCATAGCCGCTAACTTATCCCCAGGCAATCTTGACAACATCAATTCTCAATACCCAAATAGGTGAGTTTCGTTGCAGCCCTTCCGTTTTTTCCGGGGCTAAGGGGACACCCAATTCCCTTGTTACTTCCTGAAACAAGTGCAAGGCGGCAGCACAGTCCCCAGTCCTGGGCCGGCATATTATCAGTATTTCGTTACGTCTCCAGCCTGCAAGGTTTGCTTGAAAACCCACTCTATCAGGGAACTAAAGCGTTCGAACGCAGAGCAGGATATCAAGCAACCCATGGGCATGGCACGGTCGTAATAATACTGTCCTTCAAACTGGAAACCCAATAGGTGGAAACTACTGGGGTGCACTGGTAGCAAGCAAAATGATGATTTCACATCACACTTTGCCAACAGTGCCCCCGTGCCCATTGCCTTTACCTTCTCTACTGCTACATTGAATGATGCATATTTAATTGTTGACAGTTCCTTTGGGATTGCATCATTGATTGAGACTCCATGGGGATAGGACAGATGGTGTATCATGCGGAACTCACCTTCTGCTTTCTTTGGAACAATTCCCAGTGGGGACACGACTAAGTTACCCATAGGGGGTTGGTCAAACGGGCCTGCCACCCTACCTTCTGCCACCTCCTTTGCAATTTTCTGTCTTACCACCTGCTCCATTCCCACTATGGATTTCAAATTATGCACTGTCCCCTGCCCCCGCACCGGACCCACTGGGAAAAGAAAACCCTTTTTAAATCCTTGCACCACATAATTCACTTCTGCCCTGTCCGGGTGACCCCTAAGTGCCCTTTCCAGGCGGTCAGTTCTGATTCGCGTTGGCCCCTTTGGAAGGGCGGGTGCCCGAGAGAGGTTCCTGTCCTCCCTTTCCATTTCCCCCACCCTGTCCGTACCTCCCTTTACTGCCCTTCTGCTTAGGCCAGAAACAGTTAAGTGCTGGGTGTCCTCCCCTGCAATTGGAACACCCGTGGCAAAACCTACAAGCTGACTGCATCAGCCCACCCTGTTGTATTCCCAACATGGCCCAGGCCCCCCTTGCGCTCCCTTTTGACTTCCCTCAGAAATGACTTATTCGCCGGGGCTACTCCACCCCACACCAATGCGTGGCCACTATCTGATCGTGGTGCGTTAGTCATGTCTATCATACACTCTAACCATAAATCTGGTGCATGAACATCCCAACGCAGCCCTGGCATGGTTGCTGCTCTATGCTGAAACGCTTCGTCATACCACAACCACACTCCTGCCGGCCTGGTTCCATAGGTCCTCCAAACGATATCCGCATATTTGTGGAGCTCAAGCCCTCGTCTGGGGTCAGCTTGCAGTAGGACCCCCAAGTATACTGCAACTACAGCTGTCCAATTCGCCCAGTTGCGGTCTGCTTTGGGGCACCTAAATGTTTCCTTTCCATCCTTCTGCTCCGAGTGAGCCAGAATTGGATCACTGAACAGAAGGGCGTAGAGATCGACGTACTCCCCCTGCCAGATCTTTTCTTTTGTGGCCGGAAGGAGATGCTTTCCAAATGGGGCAACCATGCTCACAACAGGCAGCTAGCCATTTGCGCTACGGGTCCCATGCCTTCCTTGGCAAGTTTCCCATCCATACTGGTGGGACCCAGGCCCGTCTCAGATACCCACATGTCCCTCTGCTCGTTCACCACAGCCCTTGCATCTGCTACCGTGCCAGGATTTGGTGAAACAGCCGGTGTGACCCATACCCATGCCCCATTCCAAAATAATAACTGTGGCACACTCGGCTGGGTTCCTTGGGTAGGGCCTGCCCCCAACTGGCCGTGAGTATTCCCCGTGGGTGCCTGTTGGGGAGTCACAAACCCCCCTCTGTGGTGAGGCCCTAAGCCACTCCCCATTGGTTCCCTTAACTGCTGCACCAACTCTACCAATGCACCACCCCCTGTGTCCATCTCGCTTTGGCTGTCTTAACTCACCATGCACCCCTTCCAGGTGAATTGGATGCCTCTTAGGGTCATTCGCCAGGACTTCAGCTGGCTGCCCTCCGGCACCCGCTGCAGTTCCTTCTCTAGGGCACGGATCCTCCGCCCCATCTCTTCATCAGACTGCTGTTCTGTCTCCTCGACCCACCTCCTACTCGCCGGAGGTGACCTGCCTCTGTGTGAAGATAAGGACATCCTGGGGCCCCCCAACTGGTTGCCTGGCTCAGGGGTGAATCCAGTGACCAGCAAAGGGGCACTTGTGGTCCCTCACCACTGGTACTGGCCCTCGGCAACTGTTTGTGGGGGGGGGGGGGCAATGGCCCTCCCTTCTCTTGGATGCCTCCCATCACCCTGTGGGGGTCTTGGAGTGCTGTTCAAAAAACCCACTTCTCCCTTGGCCCAGTACCATGTTGGGGGGGTCACCACCCTGCCCCCCATCAAACTCCAGGCTGTTCCAGCAGGGGGCTAACCCCAGCCTCCGCTGTGTGGGTACCCCCCGCTGCGCCACAACCAGGCTCCCTCATTCCAGCTAAGGCTGGCGCTTCCCCTCCCCCCATCTCTGTTCCCGTGGTGGTCACCGGCTCATTCCCCCGGCCAGGGGAGGGGTTACGAGCCCATAGCAGAGCCACACACTCGACCAGACGGGCGAACATCGCCACCCTGGGGGGGGGGGGCGGGAAGGGTCTCACCCTCCAAATTGTCTCCAACCACGCGGGCCCTCTCTTCGGCCCAGGACTGCTCCCCGCTCACTGCAGGAGTCTTCTTCCACCCACTGTCCCCCTTCTTCCTTGTTCTTTCCATGCCACTACACGTGGGAAGGCCCCTTGCAAAGGACCAGGTCGGAAAACCAGCAGCAAGGCAATCTAGCTGCTGACTCTTCGGCCTCCACCCATTGTAATGCCGCTCTGAGCGGTTCACAGGAGGTCCGCCCCGCCTAAAAGGGGTGGGACCCATAAAACCCCATGCAGCGCAGTCTCTGTGCCTGCATTCCGGGGAGTGGGGGTGGGGGGGGTTGCCCCCTTGTTACAGTCAGTAGAGGCTTTCTAGAAAGCCTCCCTGCAGCGGCCCCACTCTGAGTCTCCCGCTGAGAAGGGGGGCACGACAAATTTCCCTTCGCCACCATTTTGGCAGCAAAGGGGACTTTGCAGACAAGACAGGTAGGAATCACATCACACAGAAAACATCCTACTTCCTGTCAGGACCTTATATAGCTGAGTGTGGCAATGAGCTTGGGGTAGAGGGGGGAGGAGTCTGAGACACAGGCAGGTCACATGGAAATGTTTAGGTTTTTTGGTAGTAGAGGCAGGCCCTAGGAACTGAGCAACCAAGTGGTCAAGGCATCTGCCCTCTCACCCGTGGTTCAAGCTCTTCACTGCTGCTGTGTCATAGCAGACTGAACAAAGACACACTTCAGGATTCTTGTGGCCTGGTATTTTCACGTATTGTATCTGTCATGCACTGCCTGCATTTGCTTTGGAGGAATAAATGCTATTGCGATAAATTTGTCTGAAATCTCTATAGCTGCTAATCAAACTTAAATATTCTGTAAATGTGCCAATTGACAATCTGCCATTATTATTAAAATATCAACCAACCATGCTGTTTTCAATCAAGCTATCTTTGAACTACATTTGGTCACCATTAGCTACTTTAGCAGATAGCAACTTTCTGGGGGTCAGCAATTATCATTTGGAGTCAACAACTGTCATCTCACCCTTGTCTCCAGAACAGCAAATAAGACTTGTAGGTGTAGATACTATACTAGAGACAAACAATAGCTGCAACCTAAAGATCTTGTACAATAAATTTATTAAATTCTAGAAAAAAGAGCAATAATGAAAGCTAAACATAACAACAAAAGACGGTGAACAGTCTGTAAGAGGAGCCAAAGAGATGCAATCCACATTCAAGCTGAACAGTTCCAAGCAGTGTAGACATCTAGAGCTTCTTCAGGAGCATATTATAAAGTAAGAGATCCAACTTTCTCCATTCCAGCCAAGTGTTAGCTAGAGTTGACTTTGGGCACATTCTCATGTGCGTTTAAATCGCACAACTGCCGCGGTGGCATCGTGCAATTTAAAGCACCGCGCACTTCTGGGTTGGTGTGAATGCAACATTTCCACCTAACCCGAACTGTTGGAGTGCGGTTTGAAAAGCTGCTCCGAGCAGCTTTTCAAACCGCACTCCAACAGTTCGGATTAGGTGGAAATGTGCGCAATCACCGCATTCACACCAACCCGGAAGTGCGCGGTGCTTTAAATCGCACGATGCCACCGCGGCGGCTGTGCGATTTAAACGCACGTCTGAATGCCACCTTTGTAAGCCTGTTAGGGAAGATTTACCCTTTATTTAATCATATCGAACCTCATGGCTTTTTTATGTTTAGTCCCTAGCTGATGTTCTAAATTGTCCTTGAGAAACCCACACTTGGATAGAATGGAGAAAATTGGGTCTCTTACCTTTATAATATGCTCCTGAAGATGTTCTTGTGGTGAAACGTTGAGCCAGTGTTTTAGAAGAGACAAGTATAGCCTTCAAGTGAACCTGGACTTTGCATTCCTATTCTGGATCCCTAGATGTCTACACTATGCTTTTAATTACCACGCAACATTCTTCATTCCTGTGCTGTATATGTGCACATGGCTATAGAGGCAAGCTAAACCATTGTTGAACAGCTGCCGCATTCCACCCCCTAGGCAGTTTCCTCTCAGTGGGTGAGTAAAGTGATTTCAGTGTGTAAAGTGCTTTGAGATCCTTTGGGACGAAAGTGGCTGTAGACTGTGAGACACCATTATGTATTTGTAGCAAGGAGCAGTCAGTCACAGCAAAGCACACAATGGGGAATGCAAGGCTGGCTTTGAACCATGACTTCAGGAGATTCAGGCGTCTGTTTAATATCCAAAGAGCTTGTTCCTGCCAGGTCTGTGCATGTATGAGAAGTGTCAGGGCACATATGTGCATTGCTACACATTTTCATATGGCCTTGAAAGAGCCAGGTGGATAATGTGCTGTTAGGAAGCACATTTTTAAGCTGTGGTGAATGGCTGCAGGATCAGCAGGGGTGAATGACCAGGCAGCTTGGGTCACTAGGGCTGCTTTTATACGAGCAGGCCGCAGTCGTGCAATTTTTCAAAATCCCATGAGGCAGGATTATACATGACAGACATGATCACGTGCATTCAAGGCGTTCGCACGCTGTTTGCTGACCACGAACTAAATACCTCACACATCGAGGTATTTAGTTCACAGTTGGCAAACAACGTGCGGTTGCCTTGAATGCGCGTGATCGTGTCCATCATCACGTATAATCCCGCCTCACAGGATTTTGAAGAATCTCGCAAGCGGGTCGCACAACTGCAACCCGCTCATATAAAAGCACCCTTGGTTCCTGCCTTGGAGGAAGACTAATGGAGCAAGGAGCTGGGTAGCAGGTGGCTAAGCTTCACTATACACTGCTGGTTGGTGTTAGCTAGTAAGAGATGGGAGGGGGAGAGAGGGGGGAATGTCTCAGAGAGAGTGGGACTGGACTGGGCAAGCCCACGCAAGAACAGGGTTGTGCTGTGCTGAAGGAAAAGTCTGTCATGGCTGTATCAAAATTTGGGAGGATATGAGCTCTGTTTATCTAGCCACCCCTGAGAATGAGTCAAGGGGAAAGAATGACTTTTGATAAGGTGACTGGCAGCAAAAGAGCAACTGCCAAGAGGGGTGAATTTATCCCCTAAGCACATCCTATCAAAGAAGGAAATGAGGTTAGTTTAGACTGCTTTGTTTGTGACGAACTCCTGCCTCTTGCTATTTATCACCTTGCTTACTGGATGACAAACTGACTTAGATTGGCTGACTTGCCTCTCTGCTGGTGGTGGTGCAGGGAGAAAAGGAACATTGCCTGAGCACATCACCTGTATGGCACTGGCAAAGCATTATTATCCCTAGGGCCCTTGTGTAATTGCTCCTTGACCTTCAGCATGACCTACAGGTTCCGTATCACAGGGAAACATGTGGCACATGTGCACATGAGGTTAAAGAGGATGCCCCTGAAATCAAAGCTTCTTTCTGGGTTTTGTTTTGCAAACCCTCCTATGGACAGGCCACACTAAGGCTGCTTGCCCACATTACCTTCAGCGGCGATTCTCCCAGCGGCTAATCTCCAGGCTGGGAATCTTACAGCAAGTTGGGCACATAGATGCAGGGTTAAAAAGCGTAATCAGTCATGTCGCGCGACTTTTTTTCTTACGAACAACAGGGCTGGATTTCGAGCCCTATCATTCATAAGAAAAAAGGAGCTTCTGAGCATGCTCAATGGGGTTTAAACATTTTCAAACTTACCAGCTGGGAAGAGGCCACGTTCGGGGCGGGACCTCTCCCGAAGGTAAGTAAACCACCCCTAACCTTCCTGCTAGGTACCCCTAGCACCCCACCCCTGACCCCACTGGCTTATTCCCTTCCTGGCAAACAGGGGGCAGGGAAGGGGGAGCAGGGACCTAGCGTTGGCCTCCATCCCCCTTTCCTACACTTGGATTCAATTTTTCAAGTTTAGTTTTGGGGGCCCTTCCTCGAAACTTTGGAACTTGGTAAATTGAGTTCGAATGCCCCAATCCTCAGTGTTTTCCAAGGACTGAGTTGTACACCCAATGTCTTTAGACACAACATTATCCACGTGGGGAGGGAAAACACTCCACTGCTGCACCCCAGACATCTGTGCAACCAATGAGAGGCTAATGGGGGGCAGACCAGTGGGCTAAAATAGTGATGGTGCTAAGACACAATACACAGCCATGAGGCAAACATCTTAAGCACCCAATCCCTGCTGTGTCTAGAGACACCCAGAATCGGAAGGTTAGCCATCTTTAGAGTAGGCTGAAGAAGCAAAAATGGCTAAAGCCTGGGCTGCCTGCAAATGTGACTAACAATGGTTTAACTTTAGAAATGCCAGCTGTCTCATTACCACCAGGTTTCCACCTTTTATCTATAGAACTGCTCCTCTGGCAACTCCCAACAGAGCAGGCACCATTCTATGAAGAGAGAGCCAGTTCAGGGTGGAAATGAATTGTCCAGTTCCACCAACATCGCCTTCTAGCAGGCGAGTCTCCTTTTTCACAGGGATTCCCCAGATGTGCTCTTACATAAACCCGGGCATTCTTCCTGAACTAATCCATACTCACAGTTTCTCTCACTTCTTTTAGGATCTATATTCCAACTTCACTGTTTCCCTTTCTCTAAACCTAGCCAGCCCCTCCTCAAAAGTGCACTTCTAGTCTGAAAGGCAATACCAGATAGGGTTCCTAACTCCCAAATTATGTTCCATGTTGTAGCAGGGGGGGTCCCCCAGGGCCACATGGGGCGCTGGGGTCACACTCACGGGGAATTAACTCCCCTCCCCCGCTACACCATCTCAGCCTTGAAGTGTCAGCTGAACCCCCTCCTTCCAGGTAGGGAGTACCCTTTCCGGACACACCACACAATCCCGAGAGTCTTTGTTCACAGTCTTTATTGGACACTACCATTCCAGCGTACCTGGGACTTCCGGCTTGTCTGCCTCCACCCTACAGGCCCAGGTCCCCTCTCTCCAGACTCAGGAGCAACCCAACCACAAGTCCTCAACGTCCATTTTGCCAGGCCTCCAAACCCCAGGCTCTGGTCAAGCCTTCCCCAGCCAAGAGGCTCCCTCCTGGGCACAGCCTCTGTACCTTGTCTGGGTCCCGCTGGTTCTCCAGGCATCAGAACCCTGGAGAATGTAGAGCAGCAAGGCTTCTCTGGGAGATGATACTCCTTCATTTTCCTGGATGAGACTGTCCTTCCTCTCTGCCTAGTCTCTCCTTATATACAGCAGAGTGGGTGTGGCCAGGCTTCTACTCTCAGCCTTAAAGGGCCACCAACCTGCCCACTCTGTCCCAGGGGTTACTCAGCCTGTATCCCCACAGGCTGACCCCCAGCACTGGGGTTGGCTCTGCCACACCCCTTGTGTGCACCCAGTCCTCTGGCTGGCGCCCACAGCCTCCTTCTTAAAGGGGTAGCAGCCCCCCTGGACTGATCTCTGCTACACATATTTTAGGTTGTAAGGTGATTTTTGTTCTTAACTACCTGTCCTGCAAGCCTAGACTGGGACCTGGGAGCCTGGAGGTTGTTTTTTTCCACCGCCTTCCTCATCACTGTTCATTAGAAAGGGTCAAAATGTTTACAGCTTCCAAAATTCCAACAGAAATTGTACAAGTGACTTCAAAATGTTTCTGTTCTGCTAGTAGCAATGATTCGATAACTGGCACTTAACGAGGTAGCACAGACTCCATCTCAGCCTCCTGCAGCTGTAGCAGCTCTGTCAGGCTAGCAACAGACAAACCTTTATAGGTGTCAGAGGTGCAATGGAAAGATGGCAGAATAGTTTTTTCCTCCCACATTTCTGCCAATGTAAGATTGCTCCCTGCAGGACATTTTCTAGCATTCTGTCTCATCTTTTGTTATTAGAGTGAACAGATGTGATTGCATGCATGGCTCACCTGGCACAGAGATGCTGAATAAGAAAGTGTTACTTTTACTTAGGTACACTTTAATTTCAAGTCATCCACACACCTACTCACGTCTTTTGTTCTGGGGTCTGAAAAGGCCTTTTACTGAATCTTGTCTTATGTCACCTCCTGAGGTGAGATATATACTGTTATATACTGTGAGAACACACTTTAGCATGCACACATTTCAGTGGCTTTCTCCTCGAAGCTGGTAACTAGAGCTGCAATAAGTACCCACAAAAATGAACATACATGACCAATTCTACCTCTCTTTTTCATCTGACCCAGGCCTTGCAGTCTGTGTTAGCCAATGCCTGACTGCTGTTGGGGGCTGGATGGGAATGAGCCAATTGAAGCTGAATCCTGACTAGACTGAGGTGATGATGCTTGGTCGGTCTCGTGTATATGTAAGAGACAACATTGAGTCAAGCAGGATTAATATTGTAAAGGAAGCAAATGGTACTCTGGAATCTCTGTGGATAGAAATTCCATGCATAACGGGGAAGTGTATAGCGGTCGCCCTATGCTATCGTCCACCTGACCAGGACAGTGAGACTGACTGTGAAATGCTAAGGGAGATTAGACAGACAACTAAAGTCAGAAACGCAGTAATAATGGGCAATTTCAATTACCCTCATATTGACTGGGTGAATGTCTTCTCGGGGCGGGATGCAGGAATAAAATTTCTAGATGTCATAAATGACTGCTTCCTGGAGCAGCTCGTCCTGGAACCAACAAGAGAAGGAGCCACTCTGGATCTAGTCCTAGGTGGAGTGCAGGATTTAGTGTGAGCGGTAAAGATGTTGGAGCCGCTGGGCAATAGTGATCATAATATTTTTATTTATTTTATTTACAAATTTCTAACCTGCCCATCCTGCCACAGGCAGCATGGGGCAGCACACAACATAAAATATTTAAAAATATTAAAACAACAACAACAACAACAAAGGGAGGAATTAAAATCCCTAGCCACCCCCAACCTAACCCATTCCCCCCACCCCAGCCAGGCGGAATAGCCAAACAGGCCTCCACCGGCAGTGAGTTCCACAGCCGTGGGGCAGCCACTGAGAAGGCCCTCTCCATCATGGCCCCCCGGAAGACTCAGGGGACCTCAAGGAGAGCACCCCCTGATGACCGCAGGGTCTGATCCAGAACCTGGGAGGTGAGGCGGTCCCAAAAATAGGTTGGGATGAAGCCATTTAGGGCTTTATAGGTGAGCACCAACACCTTGAATTGGGCCCGGAAGACTACAGGCAGCCAGTGCAGAGAACGAAGAACCAGTGTGATATGTTCCCAGCGGCCCAATCCCACCAGGACATGGGCCACCATGTTCTGCACCAGCTGCAGTCTCCGTACCATCACCAAAGGTAGCCCCACGTAGAGCGCGTTACAGTAGTCAAGCCTAGAGGTGATGAAGGCATGGATGATGGTGACCAGGTCAGAGTCTGAAACATACGGCCAAAGCCGATGCACCAGATGTAATTGGCAAAAGGCACTCCTTGCCACAGAATCCACCTGAACATCCAAGCGGAGTTGCGAGTCAAGGAGCACCCCCAGACTCTGTATCTGGGGAACCAGCAGAGGGCAGACCCCATCAATGATGGGGGCTGTCACCCTCTCTGCCTTACCCACCATCACCACCTCGGTCTTGTTGGGATTCAGCTTCAGTCAGCTTTCCCTCATCCAATCCTCCACGGCTTCAATGCACCTGTTAAGCACCGAGACTGCCGGGCCTGGGTCTGATGAAAAAGAGAGGCAGAGCTGGATGTCATCAGCATATTGATGATACCGCACATCAAACCTCCTGACCACTTCACCAAGCGGCTGCATATACACATTGAACAGCAGAGGGGACAAAACAGAATCCTTCAGGACTCCACACAAGAGGACTCGGTGTGATGAAAAATAATCACAGAGTACCAGTTGCTGAGTTCTTTCAGCCAGGAAGGAGTGGAACCAGTCAAGAATTCTACCACCCACCAATGCACGGTCCCACAGGTGCGTCACCAACATCTCATGATCAACAGTATCAAACGCCGCTGACAGATCTAATAGAATCAACAGGGCTGAATGGCCCTGGTCTAATTCTCGGAGAAGATCGTCAACCAACACCACAAGCGTGGTCTCAGTGCCATATCCCGAGCAAAACCCTGAGTGCGAGGGATTGAGAAAACCAACATGATCCAGGTGCTCCTGCAACTGCCGGGCCACCACCCGCTCAATAAGCTTACCTAAAAAGGGAAGGTTAGAGACCGGCCGATAACTGGCAAGGGAGTCAATGTCAAGCGATAGTTTCTTGAGCAGGGGTCAAACTACCGCCTCTTTAAGGCAGCCTGGCACCTTGTCCTCCCTAAGGGAGGCACTGACCACCCCTGCCAGCAACGGCCCCATCATCTTCCTGCAGGCCTTAACTAGCCAGGACGGGCAAGGGGCCAGTTCACAACAGGTGGCCCTGACAGCCCCAAGAACATCCTCTGCAATGGCAGGGGTCATCAATATAATGAAATATGACATACTCACAGGAGGGGAAATGCTGAATAAAACCACTGCGGTAACATATAACTTTAGAAAGGGGAACTATGGAAAAATGAGGAAACTGGTTAGAGGGAAACTTAAAGGAGCAGTTGCAAGAATTAAATGTCTACAGGCAGCATGGAGACTATTTAAAAACACCATCTTGAAAGCTCAGGTTAAATGTATTCCACAAATTAAGAAAGGTAGGAAGAGGACCAGACGTCTGCCTATGTGGCTAAATGGTGAGGTGATGGAGGATATTGGAGCCAAAAGGCATCTTTAAAAAACGGAGAGTCCCAATGAGGTAAATAGGGAAGAGCATAAGTGTTGCCAAAGTAGATGTAAAAAGTTAATAAGGCAGGCCAAAAAGGAATTTCAGGAGCAACTTGCTAAAGATGCTAAAACTAATAATAAAAACTTTTTCAAGTGTTCAGAAGCAGGAAGTCTGCTAGAGAGTCAGTTGGGCCGTTAGATGACCAGGGGGTGGAAGGGGTGCTTAGGGAGGAAAAGGACATTGCAGAGAAGCTGAATGAGTTTTTTGCTTCGGTCTTCACTGCAGAGGATGTTGGGGAGATACCCACGCCTGAACCTTACTTTCTAAGTGATGAATTGGAAGAGCTGTCACAAATCAACATGACTCTGGAGGAGGTCCTATTGCAAATTGACAAACTAAATACTAACAAATCACCAGGACCAGATGGTATTCACTAGTGGTGGGACCCCAGGCCCATTACCGGTTACCGGATTTACCGGTTACCGGTTCTACGAAAACCGGATTCCCGGATTAAATCCGGTATACCCCCCACCCACCCTGCCCAGCCTGGCTTTTTGTTTTAAAAAAGAGTAAGAGTGACCTAGAGGCGTGGCGAGGCGAGCCCACCCCCCAGCACCAGCGGCCGCGGCATCCCCGCAGCCGCCGGTAAGTATGACCCGATCCCTGGGGGGGGTGTTTAACACCCCCACCCCCCCAGGGATCACCCCTACTAAAGGTCAGTGCGCCGCTTCGCTTACCTTTGGGAGCTCCG
>QEPC01014265.1:269117-286723 GCA_003113815.1 Sphenodon punctatus | reverse complement strand
CCCATCTCCCTCGCCAAAAGCCTTGCATTGACATCTGAAGGAAGGAAGGTAGGTCTGGGGCCACTCGGGCCTCTGCCAGGAGGGAGTTTCACAGCCTCAGGGTGGCCACCAAGAACACCCTCTCCATAGTGGTCCCCTGGAATACCCGAGGGACTTCAAGAAGGGCGCTCTGAGGTGACCGCAGGGTCCAATCAAGGGTACAGGGCGGGAGGTGATCCTGCAGACAGATGGGGCCCAAGCCATATAGGGCTTTATAGGTAAGAATCAGCACCTTGAATTGGGCCTGGAAGACCACATGCAGCCAGTGCAGAGAACAGAGCACCAGTGTAATGTGCTCTTGGCAACCCATCCCCATAAGGAGGCAGACTGGATGATAGTGGCCAGGTCAGAGACTGAGACATATGGCCGAAGCTGATGCACCAAATGTAATTGGCAAAAAGTGCTCCTCGTTACAGCCCCAACCTGGGCATCTAGGCAGAGCTGCGACTGCGAGTCAAGGAGCACTCACAGGCTCCGAACCTGGGGAACCAGTGAACCTCGTCGATGACGGGGGCCACCATACCCACTCTCTTCCCCACTAGCATCACCTCCGTCTTGTCGGGATTCAGCTTTACTCTACTCGCCCTCATCCAGTCTCCCACAGCCTCCAGACATCTTGTAAGCACGGAGACTGCGGGGCCTGGGTCTGATGAAAAGGAGAGAGGTGGGTGTTATCAGCATATTGATGACACCAAACTCCAGAGCTCAGGCTGATAACTGGCCAGGGTGTCAATATCCAAAGATGATTTTTGAGCAGGGGTGGGACCACTGTCTCCTTGAGGAAACTCGGCACCCTGTCCTCCTGAAGGGAGGCACTGATCACTCCCACCAACAATGGCCCCAGCATCTCCTGGCTGGCCTTGACTAGCTAGGGTGGGCACAGGTCCAGTTTGCAAGAGGTGGCTCTAACAGCCCCAAGAACATCCTTCACATCAGTGGGTGAGATCGACTGAAATTGATCCCATAAAATCAGACAAGGCAGGGCTTACACAGCATCTGATTCTCCCACTGTAATAAGCGCAGCATCAAAATCATGGTGAATCTGGGCATTTTTATCAGCGAAGTAATCTACAAACATATTGCAGCGGACACTGGGCTATTCCAGTTCCAGGCAGATGGAAGCTGGGCCAACCAGCCCTTTCACCACCTGGAAAAGCTCAGCCGGACAAGACTTCGCTGATGCTATGAGGGCAGCAAAAAAATCCTTCTTGCTGCCCACACAGCTATGGCATAACCTCGTAAACTAGCTCTATGTCGCAATCTGTCAGCTTCAGCACGAGAATGGCACCACGGTCGCTCCAACCACTGCCCTTCCTGCTTAGCACCTGCAGCTCCTCAGTAAACCAAGGAGCCCTGCAGTGCTGAAGCCAAGGGAATGGGCAATTAGGAGCTGTCCAGTCAATGGCCTCAGTTAACAAGGTGTTCCAAAGGTCAACGAGGCCATTGAGCATCCAGTCATCATTTAGTATTAATTGGCAGCTGTAAATCTTTAAAAAAATTATTTTAATTTTCCTTGTAATGTTATGTGCTACAAGTATTTATTTTTAATAAATAAAAGGCCCCTTCTCCTACAGAGCCTCTTATCTTGTTCCTGCAGACAGATAGGCTATAAATGACCTCATTCAGATGCTCATTATTTACCTGTGATTGCTGGGAATGTCACTGAAAACAAGCACTTAGTTGATTCCACCTTTTGATGTCATTTCTTTGAGTCATTGGTTATTTGATGAGTAGATCTGGTATAGAGGAAGTCCTGGAGGTGGTGTACACTGAAAATATGATTGGTCATATCCTAATGGACAAAGTGTACTCACATGCTGTCCGTGGACACTTATTGGTTTCAACAGCTGTAAGTACACAACTAATTGCCGAAGTTCTAGGTTACAGTATTCTGGTGGTGGAAAGTGATCCTGCAGACCCAACATTTTCCACTTCAGTCACTGATGACACCACCACATTAGTGGACAGGGAGGACAGCACTGAACCATCTCCTGATTCCAGTGAACCTATGGTGGTAGACATTGTAAACCCAACAATCAAAGAAATATTCAAATTTTATAATGATTCGATTAACGAAGAAACCACTGTACAAGAGAGAACTTCATTTCCAGTTCTTCAAAACTTATCAATGCTAGAAGAAAAGGAGGATTTGAAAAAGAAGAGTAGAACAACATGCCTTTGGATTATGTACCTGTACATGGTGGCTTTTGCAAAGGCATTCATCAGGGCAGAAAGGACTGGAAACTGGATGTTACATTTGCAGATTTTGGAACTCATGCTTGCCTTCTTCACAAGTGCTGGACACAATAATTATGCCAAGTGTGCTAGAGTTTACATTCAGTAAATGGGAGGACTTAATGAAAGGTATCCAGAAGTGGACAAAGTGATGAAGGAGGGTGATTTCACTTTGAGGAGGCAGAACAAGATGTGGGTTGGTGTTTGGACCGATATGTTAATAGAGCAAACACTTATGAAATTGGCCAAGAGCAGAGGAGGGATGGCACGTGGAAGAGGAATGAGAGAAAGTCAACAAGACCTGTGGATTTCAAGTCAACCAGCATGCAGTGCAATTGTATACGAGTTAAGCATCTTGACAGGGGTTGTAAGAAGCAACAGTGAGCAGCACATTGACCTTTCTGATGCAAGACTGTCAAGAGATTTGAAATACTTCAACAAGATCCTTCAATTCTTGCAAGACCACAATCCACTTCACCCCAACTGCAAAGAGTTGGTAAATATTTTCAGCGGAATAATGGATAGCGAGGAAAAGGTGGACATGGATAAAGCAGATGTGATTGGATGGAAAATACAGGACAAACTAACTGGCACTTCTTTCAACAGTGTGACCATGCACAAATCACAGCAAGCTGTAACTATGGCTGTTTTTACAGAATGCCTCCCACCTCCACTGGGTGTGCAGGAGGGTGTTCCACCAGTGGGGACGTCAGTGGAAACTGTTCGGCTGTGTGTGTGGGGATGGGTGTTCTACCAGTGTTTGCTTGTGTGAACATCAAGGGCAGTGAGTGGAGGTGTGTGCGTGCTCCCGACGCACACCCATCTCCACCGATCACCCACCCATCTCCACCCATGGAGCCATCCGACAAAACAGAGGAGGCTCTGTGGGTGGAGATTGGTGGAGGTGGGTGGAGATGGGTGTGTGTCCATGGGAAAGGACACATACACCCCTCCACCCACTGCGGCAGCACACCCATCCTCACCCACAGATACCCGTGTAAAAAGGACCTATGAGAATGTTGAAGAAAGGTGTTGTTAATGAAAATGAAACTCATCATTTAGACACACATTTACTAACCCAGAGAATTCTGTTGGTTCTCTCCACAGACACTGAATTACAGGGATCAGCAAACTACTTTAAGTATGAGTTGTCCCCATTGCCACTTGCCTTGTTTGATTAAAAAACACAGCTTATGAGGAAGGCTGAAAAGTCAACTCTAGCAAAAGCTATTGAAGACATGACTGCTAAGAGTACCATAAGAGCAATCAGTACTCCTACTGCACCAGAGGGAACATCTTACATTGTTGATGGAGGAGCACTACCGCACCTTCTTCCATGGCCAAAAGAAGGAATGTATGAGGATATTCTCACTCAGCATGGAACATACATTGCACAGACGTACGGAAGCATAACTATTGTTTTTGATGGGTACATGACTGCCAGTGTTAAAGATATGGAGTATCTACGCCGGACAAAGAAATCATCAGTAACTGCAGAGTTTGTCAAGAAGTCAATAGTTGCAGTGAGTAAAGGACCCTTTCTCTCAAACAAGGAAAACAAACAGTGCTTTGTAGACATGCTAAGGAGATACTTAAAAAACAAAGGTTACACTGTAGTCCATGCCAAAGATGACGCTGACACGCTCATTGTAGAAACTGTTGTAGATTTAGCCGAAAGCAAACATGTGACAGTCATTGCTGATGATACAGACATTCTAGTCCTTTTCTTGCATCACGAAAAAGGGAACATAGTGATGCGGTCCACAACACGCACAGTAAAAATCCATGACATTAGTGCTGTGCAACAAGCGGCAGGAGTGGAGGGATGCAAACTTCTCCCTTTCGCTCACGCTGTGAGTGGTTGTGAACTTGTAACACAACCAGCTCTATATTTGGAAAGAGTAAAACGTCAATATTCCATCACCTTCTAAACTCTAAAATACTATCTGATTGGGCACTAAAGAACTGACTGTGGTAAGGTGCAAAATACTGTCAGCTATATATGGAGGGAATGAAGAAAATCCAGACCTTGACAAACTGTGATATGAACTGTACATGAAGAAAATTTCGACACCAAAAAAGGAGCTTGACATTGCATGTCTACTTCCAACAGTCGATGCTGCAGATTACCACTTGTGCAGGGTACATTACCAATGTGTGATATGGAAAATGCTTGGAGTTAAAGAACCAGATTAAAAAAAAATGGGGATGGCACCTTTTACATGGACAACTACAGTCTGTAACTACAAAAAAAGAACCTGCACCAGAAAAATTACCAAAGACAATTCGCTGCACCTGCAAAATCACTGTGAATGAACCATGCGATAAACTATGTACATGCCGAAGTTACGGTCTTGCGTGCGCAGTAGCTTGCAAGCACTGCAGTGGAATCAGCTGCACAAATGCATCACCAATTGTTAGTGACGAGGAAGAAGAATAAGCAGCAACATTGTTCTTGATGTACCAATGCACATGACCATTACTGTTATTTTGTTATTTCGTTTCTTCGTTATTTAGTTATTTCAAGCTTGTGAGCGGTTATGATGATCACATCAAAACTTGGGAAACATTGAACAAAACACATTTTGATTGGATTAACATGATACAAATTTAAACCTCACATTTTGATTGCATACAAATTTGCTAACAATTTGCATAAAATTTTAAAATGTGCATAGAGAGGTCATTTAAATAAAAATTGCATAAATATTTGCATATAATTGGCATAAAATTTAGAATTTATGTTGAATCATTTTTTGGCCAGATCACTTAAGGTTAAGGCCCTTTAGGTTCGGTTTTCATTTTCAATAAACAATATCAAAAACTGATCACCTCCTCCCGCCCCCTTGCTTTGCTGTTGGTAAACTTTTGGATATTTATCATAGAGGATTGTCCCGGAAAAGTGCAAGTAGAATAGTTTGTCTTCCATTTAGTTTACAGGTAGTTAAAGAATGGGAAATGGTCTACTGGACTATTTATACATTGTGTTCTGGAGCAGCAGCTAGAGAGTTAAACCAGGGGTTGCTTACCTGCAAGGGGGAGACTGATAGAAAACGCAGCAGCAAGCAGCATAAAATACTTGCGGGGGGAGAGGGGGGCAGTGCAGCAGGATGGTGCAGGCCACCAAAGCCTGCAAGAGTCCAAATACTACAAGGGAAAGGAGGCTGGAGGAGGCTCCTGGGGGAAGAAACCTGCTGGGGAGGTCATCTGCTGGAGGGCTCCAGTGAAGCAGTGTCACCATCTCAATACCGGGCATTTTTACACACACCTTAAAGTGCTGGTCTTTCAATCTTCTGGGTTTACAAGTCCATAAGTAAGTTCTGGATGCATTCTTCTCTCACATACTGCCCTGAGGCAACTTAAAGTAGCCGCAGCTGTAGACGTGAGGGGCTGCCATGGAAACCAAGTGACCACAGCTTCCTGGAGCAAAGCAGTTTTCCAGGAGAACTTTTAAGTTTTTACAGACAAAAGTTCTGGGAGAACTTCTATGCAGAAGTTCAAAGAGTCAGATGTTTTAGATCTGGGTGAGTGATTTAGACACACAGAAAGTTCAGGATGTAACAGCAAACATGCAGGAGAAATGTGCGTGTAAAAACACGCAATGTGAGGGTCATAGAGGCTGGGAGTCAAGGTGGTCTCATCCATGAGATGACTGGGGAAGCAGAGCAGGAACAGGCCTGAGGCTCCAGGGAAGTTCAGGCTCAAAACCCTCTGTAGTGGGGGAGTCCGGCCTGAAGTTGGGAAAACTCCCAGGGAGGCAGAAAGTCCCAGAAAGGGGTTACATGAACTATCCTTGGAACCTTGTAACTTTGTTCTTGTAACTTTGTGTTTGCCATTCTCCCTGAGCCAGGTGCTATTCTGGAAAAAAATATTAAAAAGCTTTAAGGGGCCTGCTCCTTCAGTGACTCATCTTCACTGGAAGGTGAAGGAGGGGACATGTTATACTATCACAGAGCTCTGGTGATATCGGGTTATCAACTCCTGCGCATAGTGTGAGTATTGATCAGAAGATCTAATTTACTCTGTGCTGCCTCCTGTGCACTCTGGAACTTCAGCTTCCACAAATGCAGGCCCAAACTTTAAAGTTTGCATCTGAACTACCATGAAATTCAGGATTTTTCAAACCCAGGGTTTTTTAGTTTGAGTCCTTATCTTGCCCTGACCAGCAGCAGCTTATAAAAGCAGATGAGTTCAAAGCCTGGAGTGGTATGGTCAACAGTAGCCTCTGAGTCCAGCACTAAATGTAACACACTAATCCTATATCTGGAGCATATTGGGGGAGCAGAGTGGAACCAGACCGCACCACATGGCCAGGGTTTGGCATTAGGAGAGCAGTCATCTTGTTGGAAAGAGGAATCATACAGAGACACTTAGGCCCTTTTCACACAGACACTCTAAACACTGATAAAATGGGTGTTACATTTTATTATACATATTGCAGGACTACAGGTGTGATCTATGGGTGCCCTGCAATATGTATAATAAAATGTTACACCCATTTTATCAGTGTTAGAGTGTCTGTGTGAAAAGGGCCTTACTGAGGGATTTTCAAAAGCAGGATGCTGATATTTCTGCATTGTTACCAAGCAGCAGTGACTCTTCATCAGCCAGTCTCAGAATCCCACTGCCATTCTGCAATAAGTCACACAAGTTTCCCAGCCCCTGAGAAAGCCCTATAAAGAGTCACTACATAAGTTGCTTTTGTTTTGCAATCAACCAGTGGTCTGGTGGCTGCCTCCAAGTAGAAGACAAAATAATATGGTGGGAAGTGGTGAGGGGGAATTTGTCAGTGTAGGCAGGAGCAATGCCATGAGGCTAAACAAAGGGGAATGGAGAACATTTCCTCACAGCAAGATTGATTATCCTGTGAAATACATTCCCAAGGGAAGTGGTGAAAGCCCTGTTGCTTGTGACATTTAAAAACTAGACTGAACAAAGCAGCAAATTCAAGGCTGTATTCAGAAAAGTTGCCATGCTGTCAGCTAATACAACCACAATTGTCTTCAGGGATAGAGGTCAAGGCTTCTGGGTGGACTCACACTTATGCTGATTAAATCCTATGTCTGAGCCCCCCTCCCCCCCCGAACATGTATAATGAACCCCAGATTAGTGTTGCATGTGAGGGAGTCACTGGGTGTTGTAGCACCACTTTAAATGCAGATTGGGAGTTCAGATCAAATCTAAACTCCCAATCCTCATTTAAAGTGGAGGCTGGAACTCCTGTTGGCTCTCTAACATGTAACACTAATCTGGGGCTCATGTTCCAGGGGCCCCACGGACATCGGATTTAATCAGTATACATGCGAGTCCACCCCTTGTCTCCAAAACCTCCCACAGGCAGCTAGCAACTCCAATGTGTATTGGGCTTCTAACTGCCATAGGGCTCCTGTCATGAAAGGGCAATAGTTAAAGCATACAAGCTATTAATATACATTAACAGTAGAGTTGAAATGAATAGCAGATTTTGTATTTACAGATATTCACGTTTTTGGGTCGTCCTCTCAATATCCAAATGATATCGTCAACCAAAACTAAGGCTGCATTCCCATCTGAGGCAGTGGTGGCGGCAGAGGGAGCGGCGAGGGAAGACGTGGCAGAGGGGAGGAGCTGGCTGACAGGAAAAGAGCTGGTACGAATGGGGATCTGCCGCGTCTTCTCCCGCTCATGTCACGGAAGGATTTTGCGCCCTGACATGCACGGGAGAAGCTGTGGCAGATCCCCGTTCGCACTGGCTTTTTTTCTGTCAGCTGGCTCCTCCCCACTGCCACATCTTCCCTTGCTGCTCCCTCTGCCTCCACCGCCGCTTCAGATGGGAACGCAGCCTGATATTCATGTGCCTGCTTATTTAGGTATTTCATTTTGGACACTATGTCCATTTCCATATTTTGTTTATGTCAGTTTGGTTATTTCAGTCATTTGGTAACCTGGTTTTGGCTATTAAGCATGTACGATAGTGCTGAAATGAAATAAATGAAACACCAAAATGATGGACCCAAAACACCAAAACATCCAAAGTGGATATCAGGAGAAGTAGAAGCAAATATGCATTTTGCCAGATCAAAATCAAACGAGGTGATTTCATCAGATAATGTTCTTTCTGTGAATATTTGTGTCGGCTCTAATTTACAGCCCCCACAAAAGACATACCCACTAAACGAGTAGCAAAATAATCTCGAGTCATAACGTGTCACTGATACTTTCTAGACATGTGCCAGTGCTGGCTGGAGGCTGAATCCATGGAATAAGGCTGCTGAGGTTGGTTGCTTGGGGATCTGGAGACAAATACTGCCAAAGTATAAATTGCTGATAAGTGTATCCCTAATCTGCTAGGCATGGTATACATTTAATTTTACTGTAAACTTTTCCAAAACCTCGGAGGTATGAGTCTCTGCAAAGGCATGAACAAGAACCTCAGAGAGAAATGCTTTCAGAGGTAAGCAGTGGCATGGGTTAATGTAGCTAAGCCTTTGCCTGCAAGAGATCTGAATGTGACTAATAAAATTAGAGAACCCTGGAGGAAGGAACCTCTTCCACTTCCTGTAACAGACCAGTTGGGGAGGGGAGAGGGAAAGTCGTACTTGCCTGCTTGTTGCACTCTTTAATGCTGAAGGCCATGCTGAATGTTGCAAAGGGCATGCATAGAAATGATGGGTGCACTCTAACAGTGGGAACAGTGACATAGCCAGGCTGTTGTGGGCCCAGGCTCATGTCCCAATTCTGTGTCCCTCTAAGGGCAAGGGGGTTGTGTCTTCCTAAGCAGCACCCCTCCCAAGGTTCCTGGCCAGGCTCTGCCTCCTTCCCAACAAAGGTTATGGTACCATCCTCCTGACTCCCAGTGAGGCCCTCCTGGAGTGGCAGCAACCCCATCAAGGAGCCTAAGAGTTTACAGGGGCAATACTCCACTCCTGCCAACTCTGAAAACTTCCTTCTTTTCTGGGTCATTTGCAAGCTGCCTGAGTACCACTAAGAGATTTTCAGACTGGGTCCCGTTTCCTTCCCCACCCGCTCCTAGTGGCAATCAAGATGCTTGCAGAGGGTTCCCTTCGAGTCCAGATCCCAGGCTCACTTGAGTCGCCTTGCTCCATGGTAACTAACTATGCCCTTGAGTGGCAACCTCACACCCAGGAATCGGGCCTGTAAATACAGGGGTCTTGCCCTATTTCCAAATAGTAGGAGTGGCTTGCTTTGTTCCTAGCTCGATGGCAGTGGGGTTCAGGGATGTGAGAGACTGAGAAAGTGGCTGAAGGGCTATGCTATGCAGAGAGAGTACATGGATGTTATCTCTACCCAGTGGTCCTGCAAGGGCTGCTCTCATACACTTGGAGGTGTAATGTGTACTTTGTCAAGTGTAGGCACAACACCTCCAGCTGCTACTGATGTTCAGGCAGGATGCCTAACTAATCAGGTCTCCTGCCCACAGCTGGCCTCCAGATCTAAGGCCGCTTTTAGATGAGGCGCTGAAAAGTACCTCCTGAGTCCCGCGTTGAAAGAAAAGGCTGAAAGATTGGCTGCCCCCATTACCCTCTCTCCCCTGTCCCACCCTGCCCCCTCCTTCCTTCTCCCAGCACCTATCCCTCCCTCTGCTTGCTGCACTTGAGCCCTGGTGAGGTTGTGTTGCACTGCCTGCCTAGTGCCTAGTAGCCTGTGAGGTAAGTCCCGTGCACACTGCGCGCTGCAGGCACTTCTGCTTCCACTCATCAGTCTTCATTCAGTTGCACCACAAAATAATAGAATTTCTCTCCCACCCGCCCCGCTTGGGCTCATGTCCCCGCCCAAATGTCCCTCCTGTCCCTTATGATAGCTATGCCCCTGTGCTCAATTTACATCACCTTCCTGCATTTACCAGAGCTCACAAGCTACTTACAGCAGCAAGAGGAAATTGGCACCGTCACGAAATCAATGAAATGATCCCCCGCCGGGATGACCCGTCACGCCTTAATAGACATGCCGGGGGATCCCGGTGGGGAATCAGGGAGGGGGCGGGGCCGCGTGGCACAATGGGGCCCTGCCCCCTCCACGCTCCCCGCCGGCCGCCCTCTGGGGAGATGGGCGGCCGCCGCAGCCAATGCTGCTGCAGCGCTTGCCTGCTATGGCCACGGGCCGGACTCCCTGGGGGATTCCGGGCTGTGGCCGCTGTCCAGACGTGATGGTGGGGGTCACCATGGTGGGGAATAGCCTTCAACACGCGACGGGCTCCGACCCCGCCACTTCGGCCGCTCGCCCATGTGAGCGGCCGAAGCAGCGGGGCCGGAGGCCGTTGTGTGTTGAAGGCGATTCCCCGCCGTGGTGACCCCTGCCGTCACGTCTGGACAGCGGCCACGGCCTGGAATCCCACGCCATGAATGTGATCCCATGCCATGGTAACATCTGGGGGGGGACATATGTTCCCCCCAACAGACGTTACGTGGTCCAAGCCACCACAGGGAATTGACTGTGGTGGACATTGACCACGTAATGTCTGAAAATACCCTGAGTCATTCAAGGCTACAAGGGAAGCTTGTAGCAGAACAGGGATTAGAGCCTAGTTACCCAAATCCTGTTATCCTGTTATCCAAATTCTAGTTATCCAAGTCTTAACCAGTAGGCCATCCTCTGTCTCTCTGCTGGGCCTCTTTGCTAATACAACTAAAAAAGGAACAAGGAGCCAAAATGGTGGCATTTTCTTTCTGATGAGGATGTTTTCCCAGTAGGAACTAGACTGAGAAACCAAGGGCAGGGAACCTTGTTCCCTGCATTTTCTCCATTGCTGCCAATGAGGAAAACACACACCACATTCACATCCAATGCTCTGGCGCTGTTAGAGTGAGACGAGGCACAGATGCAGCAGCAGGGAGGAGTGCGATGATTAAAGTAGAGCTAGTGTGAATGGGGATCTGCTGCGGTTAGTCTCACGCATGACAGGGCTGGATTTTGCACCCTGTCATGAGCAAGACTAGCTGCGGCAGATCCCCGTTTGCACCAGCTCTACTTCCGTCATTGGGCTCCTCCCCGCTGCCGCGTCTGTGCCTCGTCTCACTCTAACAGCGCTGGAGCGTCAGGTGTGAATGTGGTAACAGTGAGAAGGGGTCCCTGCTTCCTCCTCGCTCTGCAGCCCCACAGACTCTATTGTACAGTTAAAAATGAGGTAACCCAGATTTTAACCCACAACATAAAAATAACTAAACAAATGTAAGGTTGATGAAATGGTGGGGCTTGAAAAACAGCACTGGTAAAACTGTGAGTACTCCCTGGGGGAGCCATGGCTGTATATTTTAGGGCTGAAATGAATAGTACAAATTTTATTCGTGAGTATTTCCAAGTTTGCGAGGACTGGCTCCGAGTGTTTGGCCGGTCCTCAGGAACTCGAATGAATACTTGGTACATGGTTCTCAGTAAAATACTCAGTAAAATAAAACTGAGTATTTTATGAATACCAAATACCGAATCACCTTATTTAGGGACAGGAAAAGCCTTGTATGTTAGTCTGAGCACTGGACCGAGTACTGGACCAAATACCGAGTACCAGTCTGATTCCTTGGTTACCTGGTAAAACTGAGTTGAATACTGAGAGACTCGGTAAAAACCGAGTAATTTTGAATACTGAGTTTCAGCACTAGTATATTTGCATGCACCTCATGCATATCTTCTTTCTTAAACTGTTAATGTAGATCAGCTGCTTTGAATTATGTTTGATATTTTAGTTAGTGAGAGGTGGTTGCTGAGTTAATTGAATATTTGCTTTTGTTATGAGATGGTTTCCAAATAGTTACTATAAGATTAATTGTGCAAGTAACACTTTGGGGTAAGAGAACAGTAAAAGGGTTTCTTTTTGACAATCTGGTAGCCTTTTGTGCAACCAAGGCAAGAGTAGGCAGGCACTATCTTGCACCTGAGGCTGCTTAAGCCAGAAGAGCCAGCCAGTCAGTCAGCCACCAAGAATATACTGAAAGAGCTGAATCACTGGGACTGCTTCCGAGAAGGAGTTGCAGTGCTGCCTAGTGCCTGTCCTCTCCAGCTGAGCTGAAGAGGCAACAAGGGAGGAGAGCATCAGCATAGCAGCAACTGCACCACTGAGATCTTCACTCTGAGGACCCAGCCCAGCCAGAGGTCAAGGAGCACAGGAGAACCACAACATCCTGTAGTGGCAAAGAGGAGGAGCAATTGGAGATTCAGGGAAGGAGTTACCATAAAGCGCAGCTCTCCTAACTAGTGGAGACTTGGGTCTAGTAAACTGGATCATCCTGTCTTGCTTTGGATCCCAGCGGTTTGGATACTTCATGGGACATTAACTGGCCTTCTGTTAAATGCATTCTATTCATTTGTTTCTTTATTTTAGTCAGTATCTTTTGGGGAGTGGAAATAAAGTAACTCTTGAAAACCTTACAGGTCTCTAAGGCAGGCGTATGCGTTTCCTCAGACGTTCCTAGATGGGGGGGTCTGACCTTTGAACCTGGCCGTGTTACCACGGGAACTTAGATGATGGGGTTATACAAAGAACAGTCTATCAATCCATGGCTGGGAAACATGAACACAAGTTCTTGGCAGAATATTAGGGGAGCGATAACAGGTTTATAGAAATTGCAACAGTAGATCAGCCCTCATGGTCAAACCTGTGTCACCTGCAGCAGTCAGTGCCACACCAGCACTGGGCCAAATGTAGCACCTGCCTTCTTGGAAGAGGCATCCTCCAGGCACACCAGCACTGGGCTTCAGGTAGTACCTGCCTGCTTGGAGGAGGCATCATCCAGCCATGCTAGCACCAGGTCACAGGTAACGCCAACTCCTGGGCCCCAAAGACTACTACAGCCATGGCCAATCGGAGCTAGCTCACCAACTGCCTTCCTCCCTGTATAACCTCCCTGTGTCTCCACATGCTACCCTGCCTCCTCATCTTGTCCTTGCCTGTCACCAGCTGCCCTGCTCCTCGGTCTCTCTCTGCCCATGCTATCTGGTTTGGGCAGCTGTGATCATATTACGCCCGCTCTGAGTTCTCTGCATTGGCTGCCTGTGGAGCAACAGATTGAGTTTAAGTTTGCGCAGCTGGTTTTTAGGTCCGTGAATGGTTTGGGCCCTGGCTATATTTGAGACCTATTCCTGGAACCTCACAGTGATGGGTATCTACTCTCAGGAACCACCCGCTGATTGGGGGGTTCCACCATTGCATCTGAAGTCAGCGGGCAATTGGGCCTTTGCTCTGGCGGGCCCCTCGGTGTGGAACTCACTTCCCCTGGATGTTCATCTCAGTTTCTCCCTCCATACCTTTAAAAAGCACCTGAAAATGTATTTTTTTTCTTAGTGCTTTTAGGATCCACTGGTGGTGCCTTAATTGTACTTTGCCCTCCCTTTTTGCCCGCCCCATTAAAAAAATGTATTGTTATCATTGTTTTATGTTGTTTTATGTTTGTACCTTTCTTGTGCAGCGCTCCAAGTGTCATGTAAGACAGGGGGATGCTATTAACAAAATGTATTATATTATTATTAATGTTCTGTTCACCTAGCTTGACCTGACTACGCCTCCGCCTGCTTCTCCTGTCAGACACCATGCTATCTGCTCACCTAGCTTGACCTATGCTCATTCTGACTATGCCTCTGCCCACTCTTCCTACCAGGTGCCCATACTATCAGCTGATCCAGCTTGACACCTGACAACCTGGCTTGGTATCTTGCCCCTGACAATGGCCCGTACCAGAGTTTTGAGGGAGGGTGAAGTGATTTACTCTTGGGGAAGTGAGGGGTCTCATCCTAATTCTTAATAGTTAAAGACTGTCTTCAAACCTGAGTATAAGACTTTAGTTTATTCCCATTCCCAAAATGTTGGTAGTATTAAATGTTGGAGCCAAGGGAAATTCTTGTCATCCATGTAACTGGCCAACCCCTCTTTGCATCTTGATTATTTCATCAATAGTTAGTTAGCTTCAACTTCATTTATATCACAGGGAATGAAAATTAGGAGGAAATAACTGATTTAAGAGAGACAGAGAAATGTGAGGAATGGTGGAAGAAAATGTTGGAACAGGAAGGAGAAAATATTTGTTTAATTCCCAAAATTGTTGTTGGTATTAATTTATTACTTCTATAAAAAACATAAGAACATACGTAATGCCATATTGGGTCAGACCAATGGTCCATCGAGCCTAACACCTGTCTTTGACTGTGGCTAATCTCAGTCACTTGGAAGAATTACCCAACAGGTCACAATTACATTCACCATCCTCCAGTCCTTAGATACAGTAGCAGTTTTTAAGAATAGGTTACAAATTACCAGTAATAGGTTGCAATTTCATATTTGAGTTCCTTCAGAACTCTGGAGTGAATACCATCTGGACTCTGTGATTTGCTACTATTTTGCTTTTCAATTTGCTCTAGAACCTCTCCCAGCAATGTGCCTGGTGCACATTGGAGTAGTCATCATTAAAGACAGGTTCCCTGCCCAAAGGTCTTGTATTTAGGATGAACATAGGGAGAGATAGGGAGAGAGAGGGATACATTCAAGAAATTGAGAAATTGCAGATGCACATGCTTAATTTAGCAAATTTTTCAGACAAAGGAGAATTAAATTCAAGTCCTGGCTTTAAGTAGTAGTATCACAACAGCCCAAAGTGAGGGGGGAACATCCTCCCACTCAACCCTACAAAGTAGGAATGTGTGAACCGAACCGAACGCTCGAACTTCCGAACAGTTTGAAAAAGTTTGGATGAGTTTGGGGGTGGGAAAAACATGACTTTGGGTGAGAAAAGTGTGACTGGAAGGGGGAGGCAGCTGAGGAGCAGACTTCCTGGCACCAGGGGTGGACACCAGGGGTGGTTTCAGGGCCAAATAATACCGATACCGAAAAAAAATAATCGGTTTTGGTACCGATAGCACTTTTTAAAATGTTCGGTCGCCTTCGACTGAACCAAACTCCGCTGAACCGAACAGCTGAACTTGAACTTGGGTTTTAAACTGAACAACCGAACATTTGAACATCCAAACGGCGTTCTGTTCGCCCATCCCTACTACAAAGTTGCAACTCCGAACCCCCAATGTGTCGGTGGCATTTCCCATTTGTCCAGATGCCATGAAATGTAAATGCTCTTCGAGACCAGAGTGGCACAGGGGCAGACCCCATGACAGGGGTCCAACTGCAATAACAAGGGACAGGAAGTATTTAGATTAATGGGGAGGAGGGACTGTGTCTGTGCCCTAAACTTGTGGGATACCATTTCTCTTTCACTCTAGTCTTTTCCCCTGATTTACACTTATGACTGTAAGATATGTGATTTGCCAGTGCCCCATGTAGGCTGCTGTGCTCTGCCAACTTTATCTCCGTGTCCTGCACATGCTTAAACAACCAAGGACCCACAACAAAAGGAGGCAATCAAATGCAACTCCTTCCTAGAAAGCAGCACAGCTGCTGCATCACTTGCTGCTGACAGCTGGACTCTGGTGCTCTCAACAGACCTCTTTGTGTACCCACTGGAGGAGTTCAGGAGATGCGGAGCCTGGTGCCAGTGGAGCGTGCAGGCCGGGTGCCTGCCTGTAGGGTGCAGGAAAGAGCAGCAGCTGTTCGGCAGCATGCTGGAAATGGTTTCTTTATGGTAATGAGGAATCTCGAGCAGTTCCAAACCTTGTGCTCAAACTAGGGAATTAGCTGGTAAGTTAAGAGTGCTGTCCGCCAGCCCGAAGACCTCAGAGCATTGAGCAGCCAGTGTAAGACATGCAGTAAGGTGGCCGACACATGGTACCAAGACCCACCTGTTAGATTGCATGAGACCTTTATGATCTCCAGATGGCTGACTTGGTGGCATGTTTCCTCCAGGATGTGCAATTGACACCAACTGCACAGATGGGGTCAGTTGCCTCCAGCCTCCTTTTGTTTCATTCACAACCCTGCCAACAATGACAGATTCAACATTTGTAGGCTGTGGGCCCTCATCTGTTAGGTCACGAGGAAAAATCATCCATGCTATGTTTGAAGTTCCTAAGGCAGCAAAGATCTGCTCTTTGAGACACTTACCATCTGCTTCTCTGTGGACAGGAGCATACCATTCTACTAGAGCTAAACAAACAGCCCAATTTGTTTCATGCGAGTAAAACTCACAAACTCAGGTACCAGGACCAAGATCTTTATTATTATTAGCAAACATTTATATAGCACAAGCAATGTACCTGGCGCTTTACAAAGTAATTGAGTAGGCATGGTCCCTTCTCTAGGGCTTACAATCTGAGAGACCAGGGCTGGGGGGTGGGGAGATGAAGGAAGGGGAACAGAGGGAGAGACAAGGAGTGTAACATTCACGAGGATGCAAGGTTCCAGGTACACGTGCTTGGCTTGGTTACACTGAGAATGATGGCTGGTTGGTCCATCTGGTGAGGATAGGAGTACACAGACCTTAGGTAACAGATTGTACTGGATGGAGGGTATCAGCAGGAGTTAGGAGAGGGGAGCAAGAAGTCGGGGAGGGCAGAGCAGAAGAGATGGGTCTTGAGGAGGTATTTGAAAGTATGAAGGGAGGGGGCAAGGTGCATGTGGGCAGGGAGGGAGTTCCAGGCATGGGGGGCAGCTAGGGAGAAGGGACGAAGGCGGTTAGGGGAGCAGGGGAGGTGTGGGAAGGCGAGAGAAGGGACAGCGGAGGAGTGGAGTTTACAGACTGGAGTACGGAGGGAAATTAGCTCAGAGAGGTGGGGGGAGCAAGGTTGTGGAGAGTTTTATAGGTGAAGACTAGGAGCTTGTGCAGGATTCATTCAGGAAGGGGAGCCAGTGAAGAGAGGAGAGGAGGGGCTGCATGTGGTTGAAGCGACGGGCGAGGTGGATGACCCTGGCAGTAGAGTTTTGGATGGAGATAAGGGGAGAAAGGTGAGAGTGGGGGAGGTGAAGAAGGAAGCAAGATCCTGAGCAGAAAGAAAAGAGGGAGAAGGAGGACAGGGGGGCTTGAGGAGGGAGTCAAAGGTGGAGAACAGGCAGCGAGGGTCCCGAGAACAGGACTCAATGCAGGAGGTGTAGTAATTCTGTCTAGCGAGGGAGACAGAAAAAGTAAGGGAAGAGAGACAGAATTTGAAGTGAAGGAAGTCAGCATGAGAGTGGGATTTGCGCCAAAGGCGTTCAGCAGCACGGGTGGGTATGCTTGGCTCACCCCCAGTATCTGGTGAGCCAAGGACGGGGGTTGTGGGAGTGGGCAGGGTGGGAGGAATGGGGGGCTAGGAGGTCAAAGGTGGTGGAGAGAGAAGCATTGAAAGCAGAAATGGCAGAGTCAGGGGAGGAGGAGGAGAAGACTGAGGGGAGAAGGGGGGGGGAGAGAGGAGGCAAAGTCCGGGGGGGTTAATGACTTGCCGGTCATGGAAGGGGCAAGAAGGGGAAGAGGAAGGGGGACAGT
>QEPC01014265.1:242766-269017 GCA_003113815.1 Sphenodon punctatus | reverse complement strand
GTTTACCCTTATCCTTGCCACATGGACCTGCCTGCTGTCATTCTCATCGTAACCAAGCCAAGTACGTGCACCTGAGACCTCGCATCTTCATGAATGTTAGACCCCTTGTCTAACCCTTCTCCCCTCTGTTCCCCTTCCTATGTCTCTCCCCAGCTCCTGTCTCTCAGATTGTAAGCTCTAGGGCAGGGACTGTGTCTATTTTGTTACTTTGTAAAGTGCCAGGTAAACTGCTGGTGCTATATAAATGTTCGTTAATAAATAATAATAATAATAATAATAATGGGAGCTGATCAGGGGAAGGCAGGGTATGGGGATAAGATTGGGAGAAGGGGGGCGGTGGGGCAGGAGAGAGATAGGGAGGGTGGCAGAGGAGCAGAGGGGAAGGTCGCCAAGGGGGCGGAGGAAGTGTGAGGAGGTTGGAGAGAAGTGATGGGCTGGGAGGGAGGAAGGAGCAGGTGGGAGGAGAGGGGAAATATAATCCTGTGACCCCACAGCATGGAAAGTAGAGCAAGTATCTATCAAACCCATGACTAGGACTGAAATGAGCAGGTAAATTGCTGCTTGTGAGACATTTTGTCAATTGCCACATCAGGAACCGGGACTGATTTCTCAACCATTTCCTGATACCGATGCAATTTCTTGATTCTCACAATACGGCGAGATACTATCCTAATTTACTGACTTTCCACTTACCTATGTACCATTTATTTATTTATTTTATTCAATTCAAACTTCTATGCTGCCTTTCTCTTAAGGCTCAGTGCAGCTTACATAATGAAAACACACAACATAAAAATACAATAAAACCCCCTTTAAAACCTCATTAAAAACAAACAAAAAACCACCCCTTTTACCCCCTTAACCTTCCCACTTCAGCTCCTAAACCCACCTGCCAAATGCCTTGTCAAAGAGAAAAGTTTTACGCTGCTTCCAGAATATGCTCCGGCTCACTCTCTGACAGACTTTCAGTAGAAGGGAGTTTCACAATACCAGGGCAGCAACTGAGAACATCTCTCTATGGGCCTTTGTTGTAAAAACAAGATTGGCCGGAGGTACCCACAAGAGAGTGCTCCTGACTGACCGCAGGGGTCACAATGGAGAACGGAAAGAAAGGCAGTCTCTCAGATATTCACCACTTACCGTAATGCTAAGGATACAGGGGCTAATCCAGAACCCAGAGGGTGAGGTGCTCCCACAGATAAGTGGGGCCCAGGCCGTAAAGGGCTTTATAGTTAAGAACTAACACCTTGAATCGGGCCCAAAAGACTATAGGCATCCAGGTGGAGCTGCAAATCGAGGAGCACCCCCCCAGACTACAAACCTGAGGCACCAGAGAGAGGCAAACCCCGTCAACAACAGGGACTTCCCTCATGCCCAAGTCCCCAGCCCCATTCACCAGCATCACTTCCATCTTGTCAGGATTCAGTTTCAGATGGTTTGCCCTCATCCAGTCCCCCACAGCCACCCAGCACCACATGAGCACCAAGACTGCCAGGCCTGGGCCAGCTGAAAATGAGAGGGAGAGTTGTGTCATCAGCATATTGACGACACTGAACTCCCCTCATGACCTTACCTAAAGGCTGCATATATGTGTTGAACAGGAGCAGGGACAGAATAGACCCTTGCGGGACCCCACAGGTCGAGGACGAAGAAAAGTCCCCCAAGACCACACGCTGAGTTCTTCCGGCAAGGAATGAGCAGAACCACTCAAAAACAATTCTGCCCACCCCTGCTCGGCCTTGCAAGCAAATCACCAACAACTCATGATCAATGATATCAAAGACAGCTGACAGAGCCAACAAAATCATCAGAGTCGAACACTCCTGGACCAAGTCATGGCATAGGTAGTTGATCAAGGCCACAAGTGCAGTCTAAGTGCCATAACCCGGGCAAAAGTCAGACTGTGAAGGATCCAGGAAACTAACGTGGTCCAAATGCTCCTGAAGGTGCTGACCCACCACCCATTCAATAACTTTCCCTAAAAAGGGAAGATTAGAGACCGGCCAATAGCAAGCAAGGGCATCAATGTTAAGCGATGGTTTCTTGAGCAGAGGCCGCACCACAGTCTCCTTAAGGCACGCTGGCACTCTGCCCTCCTTAAGGGAGGCACTGACCACCCCCGCCAACAACAGGGAAAGTCAGTTGTAAGTGGAAAGTTGGTAAATCGAGAAACAAAATGTTAGTCAAGACATTACTGAGTACCAAGAAGTTCTTGATTTGACCAAGCCGGTATTGGGAACCAGGATTTTGATGAGATTTCCTGTTTTAGAGAAATCTTGTTTCAGCTCTACCCATGACCCCCATTGCCGGAGGTGTGATCCTATTAGGAACGTGAATGCAGTTTGGGAGCTTCTGTATTACTACTTGCATTGTCCTTCCCCACTCTCTTGTACACCACACCTCTCAGATTACTTTCTTCCTAACACCAACAACTAAGGTCAGAATATAAAAGCCACCACATGCCATGGACCAAGGCTGTAACCCAGCCAAGTGAAATCCTTTCATTCACTTCAATAGGCTTCATCACCTTTCTTTATAAAAATAGCTCCTACATTCCCCCCCCCCCCTATTTCTATTTCTATTTATTTATTTAATTATTTATTTATTAACATGTATTGGCTGCCCCCTCATGCCTACGGCATCTTGGGGCGGTTTACAACAACTAAAACAATAATAGAAAAACATAAAAAGACAGTATAAATAATTTTAAAAACTACACCCCCCCCCAAGCATTCCCCCTCCCTACCCTACCCTCCCACCCGAAGGCCTGCGCGAACAGCCAGGTCTTACAGGCTCAACGAAAAGCCATCAGGCCCAGGGCCAGGTGAGCTTCCTCTGGGAGGGAGTTCCAAAACTGCGGCCCAGTCACCGAGAACGCCCTCTCCATCGTGGCCCTCCGTTTAACCCAGGGGACCTCCAAGAAGGCGTCCCCGGCAGACCACAGGGGCCGCCCTGGGGTACAGAAGTCGAGGCGGTCCCCAAGGTATGAGGGGCCCAGACTGTGTAGGGCCTGTCTCTTATACACATCTAGATGTGTATAAGAGACAGGTGTAGGGCTTTATAAACCAACACCAGCACCTTGAACCTGGCTCGGTACGCTATAGGCAGCCAGCGCAGAGTGCGGAGCACAGGTGTAATATGCTCCCGTCGCCTCGTCCCCATAAGGAGACGGGCCGCTGCATTCTGCACCAGCTGCAGTCTCCGAATCAGAACCAAGGAAAGCCCCACGTAGAGCGCATTGCAGTAGTCTAGCCTCGAGGTGATGAAGGCATGAATGAGAGTAGCCAGATCAGGCTTGGAGATGTACGGGCGCAGCCTCCGCACCAGATACAGCTGGCGAAAGGCAGCTTTAGCCACCGCCTCCACCTGCCGATCCAGACGGAGGCCTGGATCCAACACCACCCCCAGATTCGAACCTGCTGGGCCTTGGGAGGGCAGACCCCCCACACACACACACACCAGAGAAGTCAGCACCTCCCTCACCCTACCCACCACCATCACCTCCGTCTTATCAGGATTGAGCTTCAGTCTGCTCTGCCGCATCCAATCCGCCACAGCCTCCAAACACTGGGAAAGCAACGAGACAGCGGGACCTCGGTCAGTTGAAAATGAGAGGTATAGCTGAGTATCAGCAAATTGGTGATAACGCACCCCGAACCCTCTCACGATCTCCCCCAGGGAAGTGATAAAAATGTAGGAGCTTTAGAAGTGCTATTCTAGATCAAACCAATGGTTAATCTAGCCCAGTATATGGTTTCTGACTGTAGTCAGCATCAGGTGCTTCAGGGGAAGCGTACAAAAACAGGGAATATTTGGAGTGATCCATTCCTTGACATTTAGTCCCAGACCTGGGCAGTCAGAGGTTTCATCCTTTGACCATCTCGGCTAATAGTCATTTATGAGCCTCCATGAAATTTTCTGATCCTTTTCGAGCCCAGTTTCACTATTGGCCTTCATAACATTCTCTGGCAATGAGTTCTTCTGGCAACTGTGTGTTGTATGAAGAAGTACTTCCTTTTGTTTGTTTTAAATCTGCCATCAATTTTTTCAAGTATCTACTAGTTCTAGTATTAAGTGAGAGGGTAATAGCAGGGTAACAATTCCAAAAGGCATGTACTACTAATAATAATTTCTATAGCGATACTAGGCGTGCCCCACTATTAGAGGCAGGTCCCTGCCCAGTGAGTTTACAATCTAAGATGGACAAGGATGAGGGGAACACATATATATGGTAGCATGCCTGAGTGAGGCCTCTGCCAGGGATCCTGGAGGGTCTCAAGTAGCATGCCTGGGTGAGGCCTCTGCCGGAGACCAGGATTTGAAACCCTGCTGCTGTGTCAGGTTGTGGTAATACTGGGCTAAGATGGACCATTGGTCTGACTCTGTTAGGCAGCTCCTTATATCCTTGAAAGATACACACACATATATTCCCCCTGTACAGATGGGGAACTGAGGCCGAGAGGTTGTGACTTGCCCAGGACCACCTAGCGCACTGGTTCCTTATGTGAAGTGCTTAGCCTGGTTCCTGACAGGGGCGGAGTTAGGTTGGAATAGGCCTAGGTGCAAGAAATTAACCCCCACCCCCACCCCGCTCCATCACCATCCTCTTTCCTGTCTCACCTTCTCCCATCCTTCCTCCCCACAGCTTCCTTATTTCAGAAAACTGTCAACTTGCACAGTAAGTCCAGTGAGTCTGCTGCTCTGACTCCAGAGACACCCATGACACTACGGCGCCTCTCCCTCCCTCTGCTTGCTGCACCTATGCCCTGGAAGCTGCAGCTACACTGCCTGACTTGTAACACTTTGACTGCCACTGGTGCTTGGTCCGTCCTTTGCCACCCACCAGGTGGGCACATGCACTGCGTGCTGCAGGCCCTTCTACTCAGTTCAGTCTCTACCTGGCTGTGCCCCAATAGGACAGAATTTGTGCCCCCCCCACCCCACTCTGGCCCCAGGACAAATGTCTTTCCTGTCCCTATGATAGCGATGCCCCTGGCATTAGAAGTGTACTGTGAGAGTGGCCCACAGAACCTGGAATCAGGAGAGCTGAGGCAAGACAGATAGGCTGGGGGTTAGGAGCAGACAGAGGAAAATGTGGGGCAGGAAGTAGGAGGCTGGGAGCTGCATCTCGCCTTGTCCAGGAAACCTGGGTTCAAGACCTGTACCTCTTCGGGGCCTAACAATTTGTTTGCCTTGCTATTTTATTTTTTAAACTGAGGTATCATTCAATCTGAGCCTCTGCTGTGGTGTTTTCAAATAGTCTCCACCTCTTTCTGACATTTAACTGCTCCCTTTAAGCTCTTCTTTACAAGCATCCTCATTTTAGAGAATCTACATCCTATTTTCAGTCATTTTTAATCTAGTTAGGAATGTATACCACCTTTGTTACTTTAACTATAGCAATTTTTACATGGACACCCCCCCCACACACACACACACCACTCGGTATTCAGGTGGGTGTGCAGCAGGGGGGCGGTCTGTGTACATGGCCGGCGGTGGGTGGGTGGGATGGGTGTACTGCCCATGTAAACACCACGGGCAGTGGGTGTTTATGCATTCACGCTCCCGGTGCACACCCACCTCCACCCACCCCACACCCACCTTCAGCCACCTCCACTCATGGAGTCCTCTAGTAAAATGGAGGATGCTCCTTGGGTGGACGTGGTTGGAGGACACACCCACCTCCACCCACCATGCCAAAACACCCACCCCCATCTGTGTATTAATGGCCATTGCAGCACCATACTCTCCAACATGTGACAGAGAGAAATAGCTACACTTCATACCACCTCTAGTTTGCATATATTTGCATGGGTTTACTCAAATTTGTAATAACCCATTGACTAACTTTGTGGCAGAGCTGGAAAAAAAGGATCTCTGTGTTTGAGGCTCTGTGTACATATGTGTGTGTATGTGCAGGACTGATGGTTCAAGTACAATCTGTTACTTGAGGTCTGTGTACTCATATCCTCACCACATGGACCAGCCAGCCATCATTCTCGATGTAACCAAGCCAAGCACGTGCATCTGAGACCTCGCATTTTCATGAATTTTACACCCCTTGTCTCTTCCTCTGTTCCCCTTCCTCTGCCTTAGGGCAGGGACTGTGTCTATTCCATTACTTTGTAAAGCACCAGGTACATTGCTTGTGCTTTATAAATGCTTGCTAATAATAACAAATAGTAAGTTAAAACAACAGTGACAGTCCCTTTCAGTATGTTAAAGAATCATTTCTCCCAAACACACTCCCTTCTTACCTTTTTAGTTTTCATCTTAATCCCAGTCTGGCACACAGCTCCTTCCTGCCTGGCTATTACATTTCTTCTTTCTTTGATAGCTGTGTGTATCCCAAGCTTGTTAAAGTCAGAAAAGGTGCCCCTCTGCCCCCTAGCAATGAATAAATAAATAACAGCAGCCAGGGTGGGCAGTCAGCGAGTTCTTTATCCTGCTGGGTTAATGAGGTGCTAACAACCCCTTTTGTCTGCTGAACCAACCTAGTACAAACCTTATAATTCTGGAAAGGTGGTATAAGAAAACAAAACTCATTACTGTACTGAGCAAAACGTTACTGTTGGAGAGTATGCAGCACTTCTGTTATTAATGGACTTTATCCTCACAACCCCATTGTGAGGGAGAGGAATCTCACCCCGTTTCAGCCAATCAGTCTACTTGTGGGCCACAGTGCCTATGGGATATCTCCAAGGACCACATTGGCGGACTCTTGGGAGCACAGGGCTGCAACTGATGTGTATGAACTAGAACAGATTGCACGTAGCCACCTGCATGCCACGAGTGGGGCTGCAGCCCAGAAAGACTGCAGGTGTTAGTGTCACATGCTTTTTCTGGATCACTGCAGCTTGGCCACACTGCATACCAGGATTGCCTGCCTCCATCTTTACCATAGCCAAAGGGAACATTGTAGGGCTCCAGGGGTCACAGCTGGGCAGGCCCTAGTGAGTGAGCAACAGTCCATGACTCATGGCTTTGTTCTCCTTGTATCTTTAGTCAAGTCTCTGCAAGTTCTTTCTTGACAAAGAAAATGCAGCTCTTGGCAAGCCCTTGTTATTTCAGCTAAGGCTCATCAACCAGCTTTCTGTCACTAAATGCCTTATTATGTGCAATTAATGGACTGACGGAGAGGAGCTACAAAGTTGCTCTCCCTGTGAACTGACTTTGAGCAGCTGGGTTACTCCTAGTGACTTTTTAATGCTGTCAGGTTCATTACCGAATGCAGCTGGGTAAGTGGAAATGGGGAGGAAGGGAAAACTCAAAGCAAATGCGTTAGAGTGAATCCAAAGCTATGCAAATATGGCCTTCAAATGCCTCCAGGCATAGCGAGGCGTGGAGCTCTCTGCCTTCCGAAGGGCAAGATTTGCATTCTTTAAAGGGTCTGCCAGCCTGAAACTGAACCAATTCCCAATTATGAATTATGAGAGCATCAAGGATCTACCCCTGCCCCTCCATCCTGTTGCCTGCTCCTGCAGTTCCACAGCCACACTGTCCTGTTTATTTAACATGACTTCCCTCTGCCTTTGTGAAACACCAACACAAAGTTGGCAAAACACAAAGTGTTGTCAAATTCACAAAGGAAAAGAATAAAGAGCTTTCCTCTTTCTGATCTATTAGTTAGAGCCAGTGTAGACATTACTGGTAAAAAAAAAAAAGCAGTACAAATTATTTTAAAGAAGTCTGAGTTATGTTCGTGTCCTAAGGGATCACCTCTACATTGGTAAGCTAGGAATGCACTATTGGTGACTATCATAAATCCACTGGGAGGCAAAAAAAAAGCCTCATGTACTCTGCATATTTAAATTTTTCTAAATTCTGCAATAATGGAACTCAAATTTTGCAAGCACAATAAAATGATGTAATTTTTTTAAAAAAAATGTAAATAGGTTTTCCAGCATGCTGTTCCATTCACATATCTTTAAGAGAATAAAATGTACTCCACACAGCTCTTCTAGCATGGGCTTTTCGTTCCAGTGAGGAACTATGGGTTGTCCTTCTTCAGCAACTATAGCTGGGAGCCCTATAACCCCAACAGATATTGTAGCAGGGGGTCTTCCCAGAGCCACTGGGGTGTCAATAGGAGAATTAGCTCTACTCCACTGCCACACCTAGTCACCCTTGGCCTCAGCTGACTCCCCCTCTGAGGAAGGGGGTACCTCCTGTAGGACCCAACACAGTCCAAGCAATGTCCAGAGGGTAACAAGTCCACTGTCCTTTATTGGACTCCAATCCCTGGGGCTGCCAGCTCAGTTGTCTCCAACCTGCAGGCCCAGGTCAGTCTCTTTTAGGCTCAGGAGCAACTTAGCATCAACCTCCTTGTCCATCTAGCCAGGCCTCAAAAGCCCCAGGCTCTGGCCAAGCCTTCCCCAGGCACAAGGCTCCCTCCTGGGCACAGCCTCTCCTCAGCACCCTGGAGAACATAGCATGGGCCAGCCTCATCAGGGAGATATGATCCCTACAGCTCCCAGGCAGAAACTGCCTTCCTCTCTGCCTTGCCTCTCTTCAATACCCCCGGGGGTATTGACACGGGGGGTAATGTGGGGGGTGGACCCAGGGACTCCCCCTGGTGAGAGCAGGGGGAGGACCGGGAGGGTTGGGGGGGAGGGGGTGGCTCGGTCTCCCCGTGAGAGGGGGAGACCGAGGGAGAATGGGGAGGGTATGGTTGGGGGGGGGAGGGTTATGGGGGGGGAGGGGGGGAGGGAGGGCCGGGGGGCAAGCAGCCGGGTCTGAAGGGCCGGGATTGGGTGGACGGAGGGGAGGGCATGGCCATTGGGGTCGTGATGGGGCGCGGACGGTATGGTCCATGGGGTGGGAAGGCACGGGCCCCTAGGGGTCCACGGTGCCTGAGGGAGGTGGAGGTCATCACCCCCCCACTAAGGGGGAGGGAGGTGCCGGGTCCAGGGTCCGCGCGTGGGGGGCTGGTGCTGATGAATGCGAGGTCCGTGGTCAACAAGGCCCCGATTATCCACGATTTGATCGTGGATGGGGCCGTGGACCTCGCATGCATCACGGAGACCTGGCTGGATGATCTGGCCGGTCCAACTTTGGCGGATCTGGTTCCAGCTGGGTATGCCGTGCAGCATCAGCCCCGCATGAGCGGCCGGGGAGGAGGCGTAGCTATTGTTTTTAGGGAAGACTGGCCTGTTAGGAGGTATCCAGTGCCGGAGATTGTGGGTGTAGAGGCTCTGCACGTGGTGATCGATTTGGCTGGGGGCAAGCTAGGGGTGCTGCTGGTGTACCGGGCCCCTTCATGCCCGGCGGCATCCCTTACCGCTCTAGCGGAGCTGGCCTCGGAGGTGGTGTTGGGCTCCCCCAGGACTTTGGTTCTGGGGGACTTCAACGTCCACGCCGATGCCGGCCTTGTTGGGGCGGAGCGGGAGTTCATGGCCGCCATGGCAACTATGAACTTGTCCCAGGAGGTGATCTGCCCGACCCACGTGGGGGGACATATCCTCGACCTGATCTTCGGCTCTGGCCTTGAGGCGGGGGGTCCGGTTGTGGGGGAGGTGACAGCGGTGCCCTTGTCGTGGACGGACCATTACCTCCTTCAGGCCGGTCTTTTAGCGCGCCCCCTCCAGAAGGGGAAGGGACCAGTTAGGATGGTCCGCCCTCGGAGGCTGATGGAACCCCAGCGGTTCCAGGAGGTCCTGAGGGAGCTTACCCTGGATGTGGACGGTCACTCTGTGGATGAGCTGGTCCGGCATTGGAACATCTTGCTGGAGGAGGCCATTGACAGGGTGGCTCCGAGGCGCCTTCTGCCTCGGTCTCGTCACCGCAGGACCCCTTGGTTTACTGAGGGGCTGCGGTGTATGAAGCGTGTGGGCAGGAGGCTAGAGCGACGCTGGCGTCGGACTCGGTCTGTCTCCGATCGTCTTCTCCATAGGGCCCATTTGCGGTCCTATGTGGAGGCTGTGAGGACGGCGAGGAAGGAATTCCTCGCCGTCCTCATAGCGTCTGCGAAGTCGCGTCCAGCGGAGCTGTTTCGGGTGGTGCGGGGGCTGGTTAGTCCGGCCTCCCTCCGCCTGGATGGGGACTTGTCCCGGGCCCGCTGTGAGGAGTTTGTCATCTACTTCGCAGACAAGATCGCTCGGATTCAGGCCGATTTCGACGCTGGGTTGATAGCAGTAGGGGAAGAGCGCGGGGGGGCGGAGGGTCCGTCTGGTCCATCTTTATGGGGTGAGTTTCAGGAAGTGACGCCGGCCGATGTGGTGGATGTCCTGGGGTCTGTGAGGGCCACGTGTTGTCAACTAGATCCGTGCCCGTCCTGGTTAATAAAAGCTTCCGGGGAGACGTTGGGGACGGTGCTGGCGAGGGTGGTGAATGCGTCCCTTCGGCAGGGGAGGTTGTCGCCTTGCTTAAAAGAGGCTGTGGTGCGCCCCCTGCTGAAAAAACCATCGTTGGACGTAGACGCGCTCGCCAGCTACCGACCTGTCTCTAACCTTCCCTTTTTAGGGAAGGTTATTGAGCGGGCAGTGGCGCTCCAGCTCCAGGGTCATCTAGATAATATCGGGCTCCTTGACCCGTTTCAATCTGGGTTCCGCCCCGGCTATGGCACCGAGACGGCGTTGGTGGCCTTGGTGGACGACCTCCGCCGGGAGATGGATGCGGGATGTTCGACATTTCTCATCCTGCTCGATCTCTCGGCCGCTTTTGACACCGTGGACCATGGGCTGCTGTTGAGACGACTGCGTGACCGGGGGGGTCTGGACGGAACTGTTCTTGAATGGTTCCGTTCATTCCTCTCGGGGAGGAGCCAACGGGTGGTGTTGGGGGAAGAAACATCGAGCCCCCGCGCCTTACCGTGTGGCGTTCCGCAGGGATCGATCTTGTCTCCATTATTATTTAACATCTATATGCAGCCCTTGGGGGAGGTCGTGAGAGGGTTCGGGGTGCGATGTCACCAGTATGCTGATGATACTCAGCTGTACCTCTCGTTTTCTACCGACCCAGACCCTGCTGTCTCGGTGCTATCCCAATGTTTGGAGGCCGTGGCGGATTGGATGCGACAGAGCAGACTGAAACTCAACCCAGATAAGACGGAGGTAATGGTGGTGGGGAGGGCGAAGGGGGTGGTGGCCCCCCTGATTGGGGGGGTTTGCCCCCCTGTAGCTCAGCAGGTCCGGAGTCTGGGGGTCATTTTGGACGCAGGCCTGCGGCTGGAGCAGCAGGTGGAGGCAGCCGCGAAGGCTGCCTTCCGCCAGCTTTATCTGGTACGTAGGCTGCGTCCGTATGTCTCTGGCCCGGACCTGGCCTCCCTCATCCATGCCTTCGTCACCTCGCGACTCGACTACTGTAACGCGCTCTACGTGGGGCTTCCCTTGTTCCTGGCCCGGAGGCTGCAGCTGGTGCAGAATGCGGCGGCCCGTCTTCTTACGGGGACGGGTCGCCGGGAGCACATTACACCGGTGCTCCGAGCGCTGCACTGGCTGCCGATAGTGTGCCGGGCCAGGTTCAAGGTCCTAGTAATGATCTATAAAGCCCTATACGGCCTTGGCCCCTCTTACCTTAGGGACCGCCTCGCCCTTCGCGCCCCGGAACGACTCCTGCGGTCTGCCGGGGGTGCCCTCCTGGAGGTCCCCCGTGTTAAGCGGGGGGCCACGATGGAGCGGGCATTCTCGGTGGTAGGGCCGCGGCTGTGGAACTCCCTTCCGGAGGAAGCTCGCCTGGCCCCAAGCCTTTTGACTTTTCGGCGGAACTGTAAGACCTGGCTGTTTGCCCAGGCCTTTGGGAGGGGGGGGGGGGGTGATTTTTAATCCCCCACCTGTATATTTATTTTTATACCACCAGCTTTATTGATATGTTTTATGATTGTATTTTAAATGTTTTTAAATGTTTTTTATTGTTGTTAACCGCCCCGAGCTGCTGTGCAGGATGGGGCGGTATAGAAATCTAATAAATGAATGAATAAATGAAATGAATGAATATTCCAGCAGAGTGGGTGTGGCCAGGCTGCCTCGTCTCAGTCTTAAAGGGCCAGTGTCCTGCCCACTCTGTCACAGGTTTTCTCAGCCTGTTTGCCTCACAGGCTGATTCCCAGCTATGGGGCTGGCTCTGCCACACCCCTGTGGATGCTCAGCCCTCTGGCTGGCCCACGCAGCCCCCTTCTTAAAGAAACAGCAGCCTCACAGGACTGCTCCCTGCTACAGATATTCTGACAGCTGAGCATGCTTTCACCTCATTGGCTAAGATGACAGAGCTAGCATCCCATGGGCTATCTCACAGAGATCCTCATATAGGCTGTAATTCTACGCTGCCAGAAGAAATTTCTCTTAGAATTTGTCCAAGTCCCAAACTCTATGAAAATCAGGACTTCAATTAAGTACACGGTTTCCTTGTTTTTTATTGAAGATCCCGGTACTCGACTCAGTTTACTGAGAACTGAGCAAACTGAGAAATCAGCATGATACTCGGTACTTGGTAAACTGAGGAACTGAGGAATTGAATGTGGTGGGCAGGAAGGGGATCAGGGGCAGGGGACAGGCATGTTGGGCAGGAAGGGGGCAGGAAGGAGGGGCAGGGACAGCAAACTCACTGAGAGGACTGGATGCCCCGGTGTAGTCAAAGTGGAGCTGGCTTGCTGTCTGCTGCCATCGGCAGTGAAATTCCCCAGTGCTGCAACCCCAGAGATGTGTTCAGCTGCAGGCTGGGAGATCCGGCCACCATCTTTTCTCTGGGAGCATGCTGGGAAATGTAGTCCTGTAAGCTCCCAGAGAACATTAGAATGGTGACTCTCTGGGAGCATGCTGGACTACATTTCCCAGCATGCTTCCAGAGAAAAGATGGTGACCAGATGTCCTGGCCTGCAGTAGGGAGGCATGCACCACTGGGACAGCTCCCTGGGGGGGACCTCAGTGGCATTGGCAGCAGGTGGTGAGCTGGCTCAACTTCAACTTCACCAGCATGTCCAGTCCTCTTGCTGCCCTTCCCCTCCTTCTGCCACTTATGGGAATTGGTAAAACACTTGGCAAAATGCTCTGTATTTTACTGAGTACCAAGTATTTTATCAAGTACCAAGTGGTACTGAGTATTCAACAGTATTAGGGCGTTTTCAGACAGACATTTAATTAGGAATTAAAGCCTTAATTCCTATGTGAGATGTCCGTCCGAACACTGCAAATCAGAGATTATTATCTAGGGTTAGAAAAACATCCAACGTTGTAAACCCTAGCTTCCTCGGGTTTGTGATATGCAGACGTTAAATTAATCCTTGATAATGTCCGTCTGAACGACTATCTAGGTTTACGTGTGTTCAGATGGACTATCAAGGATTAGATTTATCTAGTAATAGAACGTCCATCTAAACAGACAGGAGTTTGTAAACACTAGATAATAAGCTTGGATTATATCAAGGATTAGTTTGTCTGTCTGAAAAGGCCCTTACTGAGCAGCTCCTGGAAACTTGGGTCTCAGCTACTCAGAAATAGTCGCAAATAATTTTTCTTCTAGTCGGTTAAGCCATAATGAAAATGTTTGTGACCACAGAAGTGCAGAAATCATGGGATCCTGTGCATGAGCCCACAAGCCAAATATGCTCAGCCATCCAAGAAGCGCACTGATACCAAACTAAAGCAGACCAGGGTTGTGTCAGCTAGCCTGCATTTCAGAACACCCTGATTTAGCCACGACAAACGATCCGGGAGTGGGGGCATGTTTACAATTTTCAAATATGTGAAAGGATGCAATAAAAAAAAAAAGAACATTTCTTGTCCATTACCACTGAGCACAGGTCAAACGGCAGTGGTTTTAAATGGCATGAAAGCAGGTTTAGGTTAAATATTAGGAAAAACTTTGTACCTGCTAGAACAGTTCAAATGTGGAACAAGCGGCTGAGAAAGATTGTGGAATCTCATTTTCAAGAGGTTTTCAAGAAAAGACTGGACAGGCATCTGTCGGGAATGCTGCCTCAAGGCCGGAGGCTGGACTTTATGACCCAAGAGATCCCTCACAACTCTACAGTTCTGTGATTCTATGGAAGTTCTACAATACCCTATTTTTCCTTCTACTTCACTCGTTGCAGACTGTCTTTCTTTAGCTGAGGGGATTTTTGTACATGGGGTCACAAAGAAATAATAATAATAATAATAATAATAATAATAATAATAATAATAATAGAAAAGAAGCAGCATCCTTTTTCATAATAACCCAAAGGAAAACACGAGAGAGAATTCTCCGCTTCAGCCTGGACGTTTTCTTAATACTATTCAATCTGGGAGCATCTTTGGGGCTTTGTTGTCTCTTAGTCAGAGAAGGAATCTTTAAAGGTTGAGTTTTAATGTTAAAAATATTCTTTGAACTTGGAAGATTTTTTTGGTGCATGTGTGGCTCCTGGTAGAAAATACTAATTTGAAGAGGAAGAAAAAAGCCTCTTACTCCCTCTTGGTTTGTGTCACCGTTTGATTCTGCTGCGCTGCAGTTTTACCAAGGAAATTATCGGGGGAAAGGGAGTTAGACAGCATTTCCCTGGCAGCAGCTTGTCAGCCTGTTCTTTTAACATCAGGAAAAGAGCTGCATTTCATGTCTTTAATGTGCCATTCTAGCATCCCAGAGGGGGAAAGTAGCACACAGAAACATCTTACATACTCAACACAGACACAGCTGCACACTTCCTACACATGTGCACAAACATATACACACATGGACACCCTATTTTCTCAGCACAAACACAGCTATACATCACTACACAGAAAACGATGTCCTACTTTCCCACACACACCCAGTTCACCAAAGTTACACACACTCAAACACACACATACAGGGCTATGCTGTTCTTTAAGCCACTCGCCCCAGAGTTCAGAGGGGTTGAGGCAGGGAGCTAGTAGCAGTTCTGAAAGGTATTGCACAACATGTTCCTAGAGCAAGGGGGGAATGCACCCAGCAGCAGCACAACGGCCAGTAAAAACTGGTAGCAACATGCACTCCATCCCCTCCGCAATGACTCAGCTTTATTGGTTGGTGATGAGGGTGACTTGGCCATCCTTTCACCTCAGGTCTCCCTATCAAGATATGTGAAATCACCCCCCATCTTAAACAGAAGCCATTTATTATAGAAAAATACACAAGCAAGCAGTTTTCCACACAGCATGAGTTCCACCTCTGTCTGACACGCTCACCACTTTGGTGAACTGGGTGTATGTGGGAAAGTAGGACATCGTTTTCTGTGTAGTGATGTATGCAATTCTTCACAATCTCCCAAGACATCTATCTAGTGGCTGAAAAATATGTTGCAAGTGATGTGGCACTAGATTTGGTAGAAATATTTCAATCTAATTTTTTCCCCCAACTTTTTTTTCTTTTTCACATAATGAAAATATTCCATTATTGCCACACACAAAATATATATTTATTTAAAAAAATTCAGTATAATTTTACAGAATGTTCTGCTTTATTTTTTTCAACAAATTGACCTGAACCTGAAATATGAGCAGTCAAAAAGAAAAAATACTAAATCTCCAGTTACCAAATTAATTTTTTTTTAAAAAAAACTTTTTTAGCTTTCTGAAATTAAACATTTTCATTTGGGAGAAAACACGAAAATTTGTAGAAGTGAAAAAAAATATATATCTGTTTTAAATTTTGCAAAATGAAAAATATTGGTCAAATTTTTAAATCCCACTCCCTTCTCACCAAATCCAACCACCTCTACATATTGCCCTGCTTGAACTCTTCAAGAAAAGGAGCACTGCGAAGGGTATTAGAACAATCTGGTGTTCATGCCCTAGAAGTGCAAGGACCGAGTTATATGTGAGGTCTGTGCCAGGCGCAAAGTAGAGAATGCACCAGCCACACATAGGCAATAGACTCAGATATAGTTTTGTAGGGAGTAATTCACCAGCATCAGACCATCAAAAGCCCATTTTACATGAGACGCACCCACGCATGCCCACGCAGGTCAGCTGTGTGGGCATGCGTGGGTGCCTCCCATGTGAATTCTGTGGCAGTTGTGCGCGCGTGTGTATGCGTGATCCTACAACCCACCCATCTCCACCCACAGCCACCGATCACCCATGCATGGAGTAATTGACCAAAATGGCGGTTGCTCAGTGAGTGGAGGTGGGTGGAGATGGTGTGCGTCCATGTACACACGCCCCCATGCATCGCCCCCCCCAGCATGCATGCTGATCCCCATCATCCCCCCCACACTCTGCAGCCACAACCCATTTAAAAAAGGCCAAAGATTCAAATACTCAGCAGCCCTTTGTTTCACAGGCACTTCTGTATTTTACTCGCATACAAATTCATTAGAGTTTAATTCCACATTGTTGGCTTGAATATTATGGTGGTGTTTGTTTGGGGGACAGGGAGGTTAATATTTGTAGCTAGGAACTGGCTTGCTCAAATACATTCCAGTGAACAACCAGTCCACAGGGGGTAATTTCAGACATTACGATACCACGGTCAACCACAGTGAACCCCCTGTGGTGGTCGCAGTACTGTAACATCTGTAGTGTGTTCCGCCAGATGTTCACCATGGTGAACACCCGGTGGGAAACACATTGACCATGATTCTGGACCTCTGGCCGCCTTGAGGTTCAGAACCATGGTTAGCTGGACCACGGTCCGGAATCGGCGGAAAGTAATGTCTGTTACCTCCGCCGATCCCGGACAATGGTCCGGACCCCGATGCGGGATCGGGTGCAGCGGCCAGATTGGCTGCTGCACCCGCCCATCTCCCAGAGGGCAGGTGGCCAGGGGAGCATGGGAGGGTGGGGCTGTGTGGCCGCACATCGCGCCGCACAGCCCCGTCCCCTCCCCGATCCCCTGTAGGAATCAGTCGGTACGTCTAAAGGACGGCCAGACTGATTCCTGATCGGAATCCAAAACGGATCCCGGTGCATGGTTGGACATGCCCAGTGCACATCTGAAATTACCCAGAGAGTCCTTCTTAATATAATCCATGGGTACAGGAGATGGCTAGTGTAGCTGCCTGCAGGGGTGAAAATGGCCCTGATAGTTACTGCAGCACTGCAGTTCAAGTCCCGGAGATGATGTAGAAGCTCCTTGGAAATAGTCCAAATTATGATAAAGATAATGAATAGATGTTAATACATTGACTTGGCGGGTTGGTTGCTCTGCAGGTACACAAAGGAAAGGAGCAGAGGTGTAACTAGATTGCAATGGGCCCTGGTGCAGAAAGGCCCCCATCCTTCCTCTCAGTGGCAGAGGATGGAGTTGCACTAGAGAACGTGCCCCCAAGTTTGTGGGCCCCAGTGCAACTAACTGCCCCACCTTCCCTATAATATTAGTTACATCCTTTGAAAAGTGCAAGGAGCCACTCCCTTTCATTTTTCTCAGGGACCAGTAAACAGATAATCTCTGTACTCTCACAAGCACAGGGAGAGGAGTACCCTGCTCCTCCCATCTGTAGCACATGCCACTTCAAAAGACTCCCTCCCACGCCACACCAACCACCAAAGCTAATTAGCTACCAGTGGCTAAGAACTGTGCACTTGCTGCCAGATTTGTTACCTTTCCTGGCATTCTTGTTTATCTTATCTGTGTTATGTCTTGTTTTTTAAACTGTAAGCTCTTTGGGAACAGGAAATGTCATGTGTAATATGCTTGTGCAGCCCCCTGCACAGGGGCCCCAACCTGGATGTGGCTTATAGGCACTGCAGCAGGGTAAATGTTTAAAGATTTAAATGGCTCCATCTAAAATGGAGCCATTGCTACAGTGCAAGACAGTGTCATGGGTCTGAGACAAGGGTGGACTTGCAAGCATCAAGTCACAGACAGTAGCGTGTCACTAGGGCACGCAACACTCCACACACACTGTCCTGGTTTTACTCGGTCAGAGTAAGGTGCTCACGGAGATAGATGCCCTTCAGGATAGTGGTTGGGCCTTCACCTCTAATTAAAGAGAACAGGCCCCTATCATCATAGAGCGCTACTGACCGAGAAACCAAGACTGCCCCTGATACAGTTACTCCGCACGTACTCACAAGACCGGGGTGGGTAGTGAGTGAGGGTTCACCACAGGGGTGTAAGGGCCCCACGGGGGAGGGGGAATGGTTCAGGACACTCACCTCCAACAGTCCAGGCTCTGGTTTGGGGAGGGGGAAGGGGACACGCACACTCACCAAGCACACTCTCACTCGCAGATTCTCACTCTCAGGCACGTTGGTAGGTTAAGGGAAGGTCGAGTCAAGCTCACGGGGCAATACCACTCTCCACTGCAAGTTCTCTCCAATCTCCACAACGCACACGGGCCGGTTTCAGCAATCACCAGCGCCGTTTCCCAGGCGGCGCTGGCTTTTAGTCTCTAAGCCCCGACCCCGTACGTGCCTGTAGCCGCTCTGAGCGGCGCGGAAGGGGCGGGGGAATCCCCACGTCCTTCCTGGTGTCTAGGGGCGTGGCCTTGCCTGATGCTTCTGCCGCCGTGGCCAGCGGCGTTTGTCTGGGGCTCCCGGCAGCCTCCGTCATTGCCGGGGGCGTGTCCAGGTTGCGGGGGTTCGGCGCCGGGGCCGGCTGTGCCGGGGCAGGTACCACCAGCGGGGTGCGTTCCTCCGACCCCCTTCTGGGGTCTCGGGCCTGGTGGGAGCTTAGCCGGGGTATTCTAGAGGGGTCAAGAGCCCTACCCTTCCACCGAGTGCTAACAGTACCCCCCCCTCCAGGGCGCCGGCCCCCAACCCGATGAGGCCCTGGTTTTTGGGGGTGCCGCAGATGGAAGGCATGGAGAAGCCAAAGAGTGGAGACATGGGAAGCGGGTTCCCAGGAGCGCTCCTCTGGGCCGTAACCGATCCAGTCTATTAGGTAGTGCAGGCGCCCCCGGAGCACCTTGGAATCGAGGACCGCTCGGACCTCAAACTCGGGGCCGGCAGCCGAACTACTAATGGGGCCCGGGGGAGTGTCCACTTCCTGCTCTTGCGAGGGAACTGCCTTCTTTAACAGGGAGACGTGAAACGTAGGGTGAATTCGTATGTGGGATGGCAGTTGGACCTTATAAGTCACGTCGTTTATCTGTTGCTGGATAGGGAAGGGTCTGATATAACGGACATCTAATTTGGCAGAGGGGCGGGCTGAAGGGTAATGCTGCCGGTCAATCCACACCAGGTCCCCCGGACTAAGGGGTGATTCCTCCCACCTATGTTTATCTCCTTGCGTCTTGTAACGTTGGTGGGCTTGTTGCAATACTCGGCGGGCTAGCAGTTGGGCTTCTTGGATTTGTTGGATGAGGGCCCCTGCGGCCGGGACTAAGGCCCAGGGGTCTCCACGGTGCCAAGTTGTGGGTGAAACCCATAGGTGACGTGGAAGGGCGAGGTTCCCAGGGACACGTTTGGGGCATTGTTGTAGGTGAATTCGGCCAGGGGGAGCCATGTGTACCAATCGTCCTGTAGATAGTTCACATAGCAGCGCAAGTACTGCTCCATATTTTGGTTCACGCGCTCCACCTGGCCGTTTGCTTGAGGGTGATAAGCTGTGGTAGGTCTAAGGGCAATTTGCAACGATTGGAACAATGATCGCCAAAATTTGGAAGTAAATTGTGTCCCTCGGTCACTGAAGACTTCCCACGGCCACCCATGGAGTTTGAAGACATGATGGATACACAGGAGTGCGGTGCATTTCGCTGATGGTAACCCCTTGCAGGTGATGAAGTGCGCCAATTTTGTGAAGTGGTCAACTAAGACCAAGACTGCGGTGTATCGTCGGGAGGGTGGTAAGTCCACTACAAAGTCAAGCCCTACCCGCTGCCAAGGTCCTGCGGGGAGTGGGAGGATCTGCAGGATCCCCACTGGGGCGCGCCGCAGAACCTTCGTTCGGGCACAGGTGGCACAATTTGCCACGTGTCCTTGTACATCTTGTCGCAAGGTGGGCCACCAAAAGGAGCGTTGAATCAGTTGCTGCGTCCTTTCGACGCCTGGATGTTCTGCTGTAGGGCCCTCATGATGCACCCACAGTACTTGGGCCTGACACGCGGGGGGTACCACAATGCACCCTTGGTGGCGCTGGAGTCCGTCAGTAACTTCGGCTGGCTGTTCTTCTACCGGTCTTAATTCCCGTAGGGTAGCCTAACGAAGTTCGTCGAGAGCTAGGTATGTCGCCGAAAAGGTCCTGGTTTCCAAGATAGGTTCAGAGGGAGCAGGGTCGCAAGGTTGTTCATCTTGGTAGCGGGACAGCGCATCTGCAAGGATGTGGAGTTTGCCAGGACGATAGCGAATGCGAAAATCGAAACGGGCGAAGAAGAGTGCCCATCGCGCATGCTGCGCATTGACAATATGGGCCGTTTGGAGGAACGTTAGATTTTTATGATCCGTGACCACTGCAATGGGGTGTTGGGCCCCTTCAAGGTAGTGCCTCCACGTCTCGAAGGCCGCCTTGATTGCGAGGAGCTCGCGGTCTAAAATAGAATAGTTCCGTTCGGCGGACGTAAGTTGGCGGGAGTAGTAAGCGCAGGGGAGAAGCGTTTCGGGATCTTGGCTGGGTTGCAAGAGGACGGCTCCAATGGCCTGTCCAGAGGCATCGGCTTCTACCTGGAAGGGTTTCGCGAAATCAGGGTGTTGTAGTAGGGGGGGCCATAGTAAAAGCTTGTTTCAGGAACTCAAAACTATATTGTTGGGCTGATCCCCAGACATAAGGTCGGTTCTTTTTTAATAGCTGTGTCAACGGAGCGGTAATCTCTGCATAGTTTGGAATATATTGGCGGTAATAGTTTGCACTTCCCAGGAAGCGTTGAAGAGGTTTTACTGCCTTGGGTGGGGGCCAGTCTCTCAGGGCCTCGATCTTTTGTGAGTCCATCATCACACCGACGGGACTGATCACGAAGCCCAGGAAGCATACGGTGGTTAAGTGAAAATAACATTTTTCTCGCTTGCAATACAACTTGTTTGCCCGCAAACGTCGTAACACCTCCTGGACGTGTCGGATGTGTTCTGCTAATGTCAAGGAGTAGATAAGAATGTCGTCGAGGTACGCGATGACGTAGATGTCCAAGATGTCCCGGAATACATCATTGATGAGGTGTTGAAAGGTGGCCGGGGCGTTCGCAAGGCCAAACGGCATCACGCAGTATTCAAATAACCCATACCGGGTGCGGAATGCCGTCTTCCATTCGTCCCCTGGTCAAACTCGTAACAGGTTATAGGCTCCACGGAGGTCTAATTTTGTGTAAACTCTTGCTCCTTGAAGCCGATTTAGGAGCTCCGGGATTAGAAGGAGTGGGTATCTGTTTTTAACGGTGAACTTATTTAGTCCCCTATAGTCTATGCACGGCCGTAGGCCCCCATCCTTTTTTGCCACGAAGAAGATGGGGGCCCCCGCTGGGGAATTAGAGTGTTGAATAAAGCCCTGTCGGAGATTCTCATCCAAGTAGGTTCAGAGGGTGAGGAGTTCCGGCGCTGCCAATGCATAAATTCGTCCAAATGGTGGTTCGGTCCCGGGAAGGAGGTCGATGGGGCAATCATAGGGCCGGTGAGGGGGGAGCTCCGTCGCCTAGGTCTTACTAAAGACATCCACGTAGTCGCGGTATACCGGCAGTAATTCTTCACCCTGGCCCTCCGGCCGAGCCATGGTGGTCGCCCCGAGGGTTGCCTTGGGGTTTGGGTGAAGGCAAGATGTACCGCAATGGCCGGAATGGAACTGAAGCTGCTTCGTGGACCACACAATCGAAGGATCATGTTGTTGGAGCCACGGTACCCCCAGTACCAGCTGGAATAGGGGGGTGCAAACGAGGTCGAAGGAAAGCTGTTCGTGATGCCTCCCGATAGTGCACCCCATCACTCGGGTACACCTAGTAATGGGCCCCGAGACCAGGGGGGACCCGTCAATGGAATGCACCGCCTCCGGGGGTACCTTCGGTTAGGTGGGGATAGACCAGCGGGCTACTAAATGCGTGTTGATAAAGTTCCCCGACACCCCGGAGTCTACAAGGGCCCAAATGACGATGGACACCCACGGGGACAATGTTAAAGTCACGAGCACTCGTAAGTGTGGGGGCAGGCCCGGTACGGGCCGTGGGGCTTTCGCGTCGGTTATGACCGAGGTGACCCCTGTCCACCTCGGCCCCAGCCGTTTCCCACATCTCGTCGATGGGGCGGCAGCATCGGGCACTCCCCAATAAAGTGGGATGGTTCTCCACAGTAAAAGCAGGAGCGAGAAATCCGGCAACGCTCCCGCTCTTCCCGGGACAGCGGGCCCCGGGAGGCCCCAAGCTGCATCGGCTCGGGGTCTGGGAGTTTCGGGGGGCTTGGCAGGGGGAGGGGTCGCACCCAACCAGGGCACGACTCTTGATGTTTTTCTCTTTTTTGTTCTATTAGGCGTTCCTCTATCTGGAATGCCAGGTTGGCCAGGCCTTCCCAGGTAGCCGGGGAGTCTACTAAGGCTAACTGGTCCTTTATCTCCTCCCCTAAGCCTCTCTTGAACATCACCTTCAGCACACTATTTGGCCATTGTAATTCTAGGGCTAGTTGCTGAAATTGGGTAAGGTATTCCAGAAGCCCCCCTTTTTGCTGTCGGAGGGTCAAGATCAAGGCTTCTGCGTCTCGCGTTCGGTGGGGATGGTCAAACAGGAACGTGAATTCTTTCACGAACTCTGCATAGTTCCCCAACAAGGGGCTATCCCCCTTAAGAAGGGTAGTGGCCCACTCCAATGCTGTCCCCCCTAAATTGCCAATAATAAAGGCCACCTTTTGCTCGTCGGTCACATAGGTAGTTGGCTGTACCCTAAAGGTAAGCCGACACAAGGCCAGGAACCCCTGGAAGGCCTGCCTATTGCCAAGAAATTTGTCCACGTTGGGCCCCTTTGGTTCGCGGGGTCCCAAGATGGGTGCCGCTGCCACAGGTGGAAGAGGAGGCGGGACAACACCTCCCCCTTGGGCTGGGTCTACTTGGACCGGGCCTCCCTGTAACTGGGCCACGGTCGTGGCCATATCCCCTTGTTTGGCCTGGAGGTCTTTCACATCCATGGCTAGAGATTGAACGGCGTGCACCAACTGGGAGATTTCCTTGGCAATATCCATGCTATCTCAAGCCCGTACCTGGGCCAGGGGAGGCTGGTGATTTGTCACTAGGGCACGCAACACTCCACACACACTGTCCTGGTTTAACTCGGTCAGAGTAAGGGGCTCACGGAGATAGATGCCCGTCAGGATAGTGGTTGGGCCTTCACCTCTAATTAAAGAGAACAGGCCCCTATCATCATAGGGCGCTACTGACCGAGAAACCAAGACTGCCCCTGATACAGTTACTCTGCACGTACTCACAAGACCGGGACGGGTAGTGAGTGAGGGTTCACCACAGGGGTGTAAGGGCCCCACGGGGGAGGGGGAACGGTTCAGGACACTCACCTCCAACAGTCCAGGCTCTGGTTTGGGGAGGGGGAAGGGGACACGCACACTCACCAAGCACACTCTCACTCGCAGATTCTCACTCTCAGGCACAACGTCGGTAGGTTAAGGGAAGGTCGAGTCAAGCTCACGGGGCAATACCACTCTCCACTGCAAGTTCTCTCCAATCTCCACAATGCACACGGGCCGGTTTCAGCAATCACCAGCGCCATTTCCCAGGCGGCGCTGGCTTTTAGTCTCTAAGCTCCGACCCCGTACGTGCCCGTAGCCGCTTTGAGCGGCGCGGCAGGGGCGGGAGAATCCCCACGTCCTTCCTGGTGTCTAGGGGCATGGCCTTGCCTGGTGTGTCTGCCGCCGTGGCCAGCGGCGTTCGTCTGGGGCTCCCGGCTGCCTCCGTCATTGCCGGGGGCGTGTCCAGGTTGCGGGGGTTCGGCGCCGGGGCCGGCTGTGCCGGGGCAGGTACCACCAGCGGGGTGCATTCCTTCGACCCCCTTCTGGGGTCTCGGGCCTGGTGGGAGCTTCGCCGGGGTATTCTAGAGGGGCCAAGAGCCCTACCCTTCCACCGAGTGCTAACATAGCGGCAGGATCACGTCCAGGCAGACTCAGATTTTCTATACAAGTTGGTAGAAGAGCTATGACCCTCCGGTATCAGAACATATTGGTTACTTGCTCTGAGTACTTAAAAGTCTGAACTAGCTGTCTATAGTGTTCTGGGCACAATTAAAGGTGCTGGGTTTCACCTTTAAAGCCCTAACTGGCTTGAGTCCTACATATCTGAAGGACCGCCTTTCTCCTTATGGCCCTTAAGATCTGCTGAGGGTGCCCTCTTGCCGGTTCCATCACTGGCCCAGTTTCATACAACTCGGGCCCCCAGCGAAGCATTCTCGGTGGCTGCCCCACAGCTTTGGAACTCCCTTCCCTTGGAGGCTCGTCTGAGCTCTTGTTTGAGTGTCTTCCGGAGGCAATGGAAGACCTTTTTATTTGGCCAGGCATTCAATGGGCAGGGATAGATGGAGGGTAAGGGTAGGGCGATGGGGGTGTTTTTAGTTTTGTGGGGGTTTAATTTTTTATTTTATATTTGTATTTTATGTATTTATTGTAAGACACCTTAAGCGTCAGAGGATAGGGCAGGATATAAATAAAAATAAATGAAATGAAAGAAATTACAGTCAACAGTCTGTCCTATTTACATACTGACTAGCCAGCCTACCACAAAGCTTTCCTTTGATCCACCAGCCTGTCCCAAAGGAAGTCCCAATACCAACCAGGGATTGGTACAGAGTGGAACCATGGGGCACCCAGAAACAGAGTCAAATAATTAGGCCAGAAGGTCACACCGGGGAGTCAGTTGAATTACGCATGGCAAAGGGGAAAGACTGGCTGGAGCCAGTCTGAGGAACAGGTAAGCAGGCAGGCTGGAAGCGGGAGCAGGAGCAGGACCAAAAGCAGGGCTGGACACACAGAACAGAGACACAGGCCCAACCACTGGTCCATTCAGCGTCCAGTTCTTGTTGGGCAGACCTATATGCCAACAGACAGCCAATCAGAAGGCTGGGGATATGACATCACTCGAAGGGCCATCAAGACAGCATCAGAGCTAATATCAAGTCACAGAAGTGACATTATAGATCTGGGGTCACAGACTAGGAACCCCAGAAATGCTGGTTCGAGGTCCATGATCCTCACAACAAGCTGGCATGTTTCACCAGGTAAGGATATTTTTGGTTAGCAAGCTATTATTAATTATTATTATTATTATTATTATTATTATTATTAGAATGTATATATAGCACCAGAAATGTACCTGGCACTTTACAGAGAATAAAATAGACATGGTCCCTGCCTGGGAGCTTACAATCTAAAGACAAGGGGAGGGGAGACAGGGAAGGGAGAACAGAGGGAGAGACAAGGGATGCAACATTCATGAGGATGCGAGAACTCAGGTGCACGTTCTTGGCTTGGTTACAGTAAATATGAGTTTGCAGATAACAGGTAAGGGATAATCCTGGGTGGGGATGATTATCAGGAGTTAGGAAAGGCAGAGCGGAAGAGGTGGGTTTTGAGGAGGGACTTGAAGGTGTGGAGGGTGGGGGCAAGGCGGACGAGGGCAGGGAGGGAGTTCCAGGCATGCGGGGCAGCGAGGGAGAAGGGAAGAAGGCAGTTGGTGGAGCTGGGGAGGCGTGGAAGGGTGAGGGAGGGGATGGAAGAGGAGCAGAGTGCTCGAACAGGGGTTTGGAGGGAGATCAGAGGAGAGAGGTAGGGGGGAGCAAGGTTATGAAGGGCTTTGTAGGTGAAGACGAGGAGTTTGTGCAGAATATGCTCAGGAAGGGGAAGCCAGTGGAGGGAGGCGAGGAGGGGCTGCACATGGTCAAAGCGACGGGCTAGGTGGATGATCCTGGCAGCGGAGTTTTGAACAGACATGAAGTAAGCAAGGTGAGAGCAGGGAAGGCCAGCGAGGAGGAGATTACAATAGTCAAGGCATAAGATGACTAGGGCGTGGATGAAAGTTTTGGCAGAGGAGATAGACAGAAAAGGGTGGATCTTAGCAATGTTGTGGAGGGAGAAGCGGTAGGATTTGGCCACGGAGTCAATGTAGGGTTTGAAGGTGAGGTGAGAGTCGAAGATGACACCCAAGCTATGGGTTTGGGGGACAGGGAGGATGGAGACCCCATCAATGGCAATTGACAGGGAAGAGGGAGAGGAAGGATTGGGAGGGAAGATAAGGAGTTCAGTTTTTGCCATGTTCATTTTGAGTTGGCGTTGAGACATCCAGGTGGAGATATCGGAAAGAAAGTTGGTGAGACAAGCTAGGATAGAGGGGAAGAGGGAAGGAGTGGAGAGATAGAGTTGAGTGTCATCAGCATATAGGTGGTATTGGAAACCGTGGGAGGCAATGAGTTTACCTAGGGACTGGGTGTAGACAGAGAAGAGGAGAGGGCCAAGGACAGAGCCTTGGGGAACCC
>QEPC01014265.1:183173-240562 GCA_003113815.1 Sphenodon punctatus | reverse complement strand
AAGCTTGATGTGCTGCTGGGTTGTGCCACTGTTTCGCCACTGTTTCCCTGTGCTTGGGGTTTATACGTTATTCATTTTAAGCTTGAAGTGCATTTTAGACTACTGTGTTTTCTTCCATCTTCTGATGTTCACCCTGGGAACTCCTTGCTGCTGGGTTTTGCCCTGGCTCCACCTACCGTTGCCCTGGCTCCGCCTACCATTGCCCTGGCTCCGCCTACCATTGCCCTGGCTCCGCCCACCGGCTCTCCGGCCTGCCGGCAGCAAAGCCGCCAGCAGGCCAGACGGCCTTACTGCCCCTCCAAACTAAAAAGCCACCAGCCGCCCCTGAATGGAGGTCAGGAGGTGGGAAGGAATGGGGTCCAGGGGGCAAGTGGAGGGGTTGGAGGAGAGTAGGGAGGAGATTTCCTCAAGGGAGGCAGGAGGGAAGGCGGACAGGAGAATGGTCGGGGGGGGAGGTAGAGACGGGGAGTGGTAGGGGGAGAGGACTTGGAAGTGATTTCCAGGCAGATCTTGTCAATCTTAGAGGTGAAAAAGAGAGCAAGATCCTGAGCAGAGAGAGAAGAGGGAGGAGGAGGAGAGGGGGACTTGAGAAGGGAGTCAAAGGTGGAAAAGAGGTGGCGAGGGTCCCGGGAGCAGGACTCAATGCGTGAGGCATAGTACTACTGTCTAGTGAGGGAGATAGCAGACTTGAGCGATGAGAGGCAGAATTTGAAGTGCAGGAAGTCAGCGCGGTAGTGGGATTTGCGCCAGAGGCGTTCAGTGGCCCAGGTGTAGGAGCGGAGATGGTGAATGGTGAGGATGAGCCAAGGGCAAGGGTTACGGGAGCGAGCTGGGTGTGAGGAGAGAGGGGCAAGGGAGTCGAGGGTGGAGGCGAGAGAGGAGTTGAAGGTGGAGATGGCAGAGTTGGGGGAGGAGGAGGAGAAGACTGAGGGAAGAAGAGGAGAGAGGGAGGAGACAAAGTCCTGGGGCACAATGGCCTGCAGATCACGGAAGGGGCAGGGAGATGGGGAAGAGGAGGCGGAGCAGTGGGAGAGGTTGAAGGAGGCAAGGAAATGGTCAGATATGGGAAGGGGCTCGAAGGAGAGATCGAAGGAGACAGAACAGTTCCTAGAGAAGACGAGAGCAAGAGAGTGACCATCAGTGTGGGTCGGGGAGCTAGTCTAGACGTGGAGATTAAAGGAAGAGACTAAGGAGAGGAAGTGGGCGATGCCAGGCTGAGAGGGAGCATCAACATGGATGTTGAAGTCACCAAGGATGAGTGTGGGGATGTCATCAGAGAGGAATAGGGTGAGCCAGGACTCAAACTCAGAGAGAACGGAGGAGAGGGAGCCGGGGGCGGGGGGGTAGATAACAGTAACACAGAGGCGGAGAGGGGAGTAGAGGCGTACAGAGTGAGCTCAAAGGAGGGAAAGGAGAGGGGGGAGGGGTTGGAACTGGCAGGAAGAGGCGAAGAGGAGGCCTACGCCACCACCCCGGCCTTCGGCCCGGGGCTGGTGGGAGAAGGAGAAACCACCATAGAAGAGGGTGGCAGGGGTGACAGAGTCAGTGGGGGAGATCCAGGTTTCAGTAAGGGCAAGAAGGTGAAGGGAGCGAGAGAAGAAAAGGTCATGGATATAGGGGGCTTTGTTAGCAGAGGAGCGACAGTTCCAGAGGGAACAGGAGAATGGGAGTCGATCAGGGGGAAGACAGGGAATGGGGATAAGATTAGGGAACGTGCATTGTTTGTAGCCCACCCCGAGTCTTATGGGAAGGGTGAGATAAAAATGTGAATAAATAAATAAATAATAAATCCTTTCTCTTTTGAAAGGGCAATGGGATCCCTGATGTTCATTCAACACACAGCATCCATATATATATAGTCTCTTCCACAAGACACACTACAAAAGAAATGCCACAAGTCTCAGTTTATCTTGTTTCCAGAGGATAAAGGATTGATTGGGGCTTGGAAAGATATGAACCTATGGCTCCAGAGAGTCTGACACCGCTTTTAAACGAGGCATTGAAAAGCTCCTCCTGAGCCCCGCGTTGAGAGAAAAGCCATGCGGGGAGTGTTTACACGCTCCCCGAAGTGACGTGCTTCCTGCCACTGCAGCCGGCAATGGGGAGCACGTCACTTCCGGCAGCGTGGGGAGTGTGTAAACACTCCCCGTGTGGCTTTTCTCTCAATGCAGGGCCCAGGAGGCTCTTTTCAGTGCCTCGTTTAAAAGCAGTTTCTGTATTTCCAGACTGAGGCTTACACCTGGTTCTCCTTCAGCCTCCCTTGAGGCTTACAATCTGATCCCCATTCGCTTATCAGTGTATTCAGAATATGGCTTCCTCAGCTGCTGTTGATGGTGTCAGAGTGGAGTATTTTCCTGTACGCTCACCTTGCTTTGGGACGCCTGTACCCACCCACAACGTGAACCTTAGGACTTGGCAAACCACTCCTTCCAAAATGGCTTTGTGGCTTTCCTCAGGAGGAAAATAACTGCTAGAAGTTAAAATGGCATTTTACTGCCATTCACTCTGGATAAGCTAAATAGCAATTGTTTTGCTGAAATGAAGACCTTGCCTCACCGCTTACAGGCCCAGCCTTCAGTCAGATTGTCATTCCATAGTGCTCCCAAGAGGCCAAGAGGCTTGAGGCCTGGGTGGCAATTGCACAAAGTAACAGCTTTTGAAACTAAAAACATACACGTTTTGTTGGCTGGTTGGTAGATATTGGGACTTCCCTTGTGACAGGCTGGTGGATCAAAAGGAAGCTCTGTGGTAGGCTGATTAGTCTGTATGTAAATAGGACGGGCTATTGACTGTAATCAACACACTCTGGTACCTGAGGGTTTGCAGTGTTTTTTCTGTAGTTCTTCTAACAACTTGCATAGAAAACCTTTCATCCAGGACCTTAAGATGCAGTGCAAGAGATAATTAGTTAAGATGCACATCACCCCTGGGACATGCTCAGACATGGCAATGAGGAGCACAGAACAATGAGACAGATAAATGAAAATAAATGTTTTAGAGCTGCTTAAGATGGAAAAACTAAGGCTCAGAAACATTGCCCTGGTCACAACACAAGCCAGTAGCAGAGTTAGTATTGGAACCCACAAACTCTTAGCTGAAGGTCCTTTCCACAGTCTTCGCTGAAGTGATTTTAGATTCACCCCTGTGCCAGATCTGATTTCAGCACAGATCTGGGAGTGAGGTACAGTACAGCCACCTTTGGCCCTTTTCACACGAGAAGCCCTCCCCCTTTCTCACATGGGTGACTGAGTGGGCATGGGGGGAATCCATGTGACTGACAGTGCGGGCGGGCGGGAGTGCATGTGTGCTCCCATGCTCCACCCATCTCCACTCACCTCCACCAATCCCCCACACACGGAGGCCTCGGCTAAAACGGAGGTGCCTCTGTGCACATAGGTGGGTGAGGGTGGGTGGAGATGGGGTGCGTCTGTGCAACTGGCCACCCATATGCCACCTACAGATCGTAGTGCACCCCCCCCCCCGCCCACACCATGATGCCTCCCAGCCCATGTGAAAAGGGCCAATGTCCCTCCCCTATTTTGTCAGTTGGCTTTGTTTGTGCCCAGATACCCGTGAGCAGTTTGGGCAGCCAAGAATAACTGGGAAATGGAACATGTGGTCACACACCCCTTCATTCCCCATCATATCCCCTTTCACAGGGGATTCTAATACGTGGTACCATAGAAACAGATAGATACTTACTCTAAGCTTGAATCTCCCACATCTGGAGAATTCCCAAGGGGCAAGTACAGCTAACTTCTAGTGTCTAGTCTTGACACATCAGAGGAAACAGTCTGCAGGGCCACTGTGAATTAAATGCTCAAGGGCCAGATATTCAGGGAGCTCAACCCCCACATTTGGGCTGGGGGTAGATTTTCAAAGGATTCAGCTTTCATTTACCCAGTGTGCTGAGCTTTTCTGAAAACCTGCTCACAGGTAACACAATGGGAGAGTGGCTTAGTGACCTGCACTCGTGGAAATGCAACTCATCATTTGTGCCTTAATAAGAGTCAAGTGCTTTTGAAAGATGTGCTCCAGAGTTGGGCACTGAGCACTTGAAGCACTGGCTTTCAGTGCTCAGAGCATGCTGGCATTTTTCATATAATTGTTTCTCTCTCCATTGAAGTCTTTAGGGGAGTATAATCGTTTCATTGAAGCAACATTTCATAGCTATTTTTGAATGGTTGCCTGTGCTGGAAGATCCTCCCTCTAAGTGACACTGCTCATGGCACTAATAAGAGGCTGCTCATTTAATCTTGGAGTAGGGACTAAGGTGTGAAGTGCACATCTGAAAATGATAAATGTTTGTAAAAACAAACCTCTGGTGGCAGCTCCATGGAAAATGACACAGAGAGAGAGATGAGGTGAGGCCACAGGAGACAGGGAGGGGGGGCTACCATGCCTTTGATAGCCTTACCCCTCCCTCGGCAGGAATGGCAGCTGGGTCATGCAATGCAGTGCACTGTGTGGCCAGCGGCAGCTAGATATTCCTCCTGCCCTGGGTGAGATGAGCAGCTGGCTGCTATGTGCTACATCCTCAGAATTCCTGAAGACGTGTCGTGGAGGCTGCTCAAGGCGGGTGGAGGGACTGTGCTTGCCCCACCACATAGTGCTGCAGGGCCATGAGCAGTGGGCACTGTCACTCATTGCATATTTATTTTTATTATTTTTATTTTTATTTAAAAATTTATCCCACCCCTCCTGCCCACAGGCCAGCCTGGGGCAGTGAACAATAATGTAAATGATAAAACAATAAAACAATTAAAAACAATTTTAAAATCACCAATACAGGGAAAAGAAACCCAGGCTACCCGCACCCCACCCACCCTCCCCCTCGCCAAAGGCCTGGCGGAACAGCCAGGTCTTACATAAACGCCGAAATAGCAAGAAAGTGGAGGCCAACCAAGCCTCCTCCAGGAGCGAATTCTACAGCACAGCAGCAGCCACCGAAAAAGATTTAACATTGGCGGCCACCCACCTCAGCCGGGGAACCTCCAAAAAGGCTCCCACGGATGATCGCACAGGCACATGGGGAGTGAGGCGGTCCCACAGGTAAGTAGGGCCCAGGCCGTGAAGGGCTTTAAAGGTTAGAACCAGCACCTTGAACCTAGCCTGGTGCTTTATAGGCAGCCAGTGCAGAGCCCAGAGCACTGGTGTCATGTGCTCCCTGCGACCCACCCCTGTAAGGAGACGGGCCACGACATTCTGCACCAGCTGCAGCCTCCGGACCAGCTTCTCGGGCAGCCCCACGTAGAGTGCGTTGCAGTAATCCAGCCTCGAGGTGATGAAGGCATGGATGACAGTGGCGAGGTCGGAGTCTGAGAGATACGGCCGAATCTGCAGGACAAGATGTAACTGCCGAAACGCACTCCCCGCCACGGCCGCAACCTGAGACTCCAGGCTGAGTCATGAATCGAGGAGCACACCCAGACTCCGTACTTGAGAGACCATGGGAGGGTGAACCCCCCCCCCAACAAGAGGAGGTTCAACCACCCTCAGGTCCCCCAAGCCCTTGCCCACCAACATCACCTCCGTCTTGTCAGGATTCAATTGCAGATGGCTCGACCGCATCCAAGCCCCCACAGCTAACAGGCACTGGGAATACAGGGAGACTGCATGACCTGGGTCGATGGAAAAAGAGAGGTAGAGCTGAGTGTCATCAGCATACTGGTGACACTGCATGCCCTTCATATGGCCATGTCACAGTCAGGGGCGGGATCTTCATCAGTTGGGGGAGGGAGGTGGGGCAGAGCCAGGTGCCTGCTCATGTGGCCGCTCCAAGAGCGGCCTGACTTCCTCGCAGGGGAGTGGACGGGATGCTCATATGTCCAGCTTGCTGTGCTGGATCCACAGTGTGGCAGCGGTGATTGCCCATCATGGGGCCATGCGGATATTGGGCTCTAGCCGCTCGTGTGGCCTGACCCAGAGTGTCAGCCTCACAAGACATTATCCCACTTTGGGCAATGTTAACATGCAATGCGGTGGCTCGTACGCCCTGCGGCCATAAGATGTTCACCCTGCTAGCTAATATGCAATATGTCCTCTGCAAAAGGCCAGGGATGAACTGTGTGTTAGTATTGCCCAAAGTGGGATAATGCTGTCCAAAGTGGGTAAAAGGGCCATCCTCCTGTGTGGCCAGGCTGTGCAGCCCATCTTGCTGTGAGGCAGAGTCTGTGGATTGGGCCCAGAAAGCATGCTCCTGGCCCCTGCCTAACAGTTGATTGTGTGTGTTGGGGGGAGGGGACTGGGAAGAGTGTCTGCCCTCTTCCCTACTGCCTAACAGCCAATTGCAGGGGAGGGGGGCTGGGAAGAGTACATGTCCTCTTCCCAGGCCTCCCTCCCCCCCCCAATAGCTGCCTATTGACAGCAGGTCCAATCCTGCATGACTTCAGGCATCCAGCTCCGCGTGCCCAGTTCCTTGGCCCAACCCGGAGCATGGAGGGGCTGGTGATGGCCACAGGGGAGTGGACTGGACTGTCTGCCCTGCTCTCCGCTCACACAAAAGAGTTAGCAGGTGTTACCAGATGTTAGCACTAGTTACTCATTTTGACTTTAAACAACATTTGGTCATTATTTACATCTGTTTGTGAAACAGCTTGTAGAAGGAGACTATTTTATTTATTAATTATTTATTTAAAAAAATTGTTACCCCACCCCTCCTGTCACAGGCAGCTCAGGGTGGCTTACAATTATTAAAAACATCAAAATAAAACATCGTAAAAGGAGGAAAAATAACACATCCCACCCACCCCCAATACCAAATCCCTTCCCACACCACTATCCATCTCCCCCACCAAATGCCTGGCGGTATAGCCTGGTCTTACAACTTCTCTGAAAGGAGGAAAGATCCGGGACCAACCAGGCCTCTACTGGAAGGGAGTCCCACAACCGCGGTGCAGCCACCGAGAATGCCCTCCTCTGTGTGGCCCCCTGAAAAACTCAGGGGACCTCGAGCAGGGCACCCTGGATGGTCACAGGGACTGATCCAGGACCTGGGGAGTGAGGTGATCTCACAGAGAGGTAGGGCCCAGGCCATTTAGGGCTTTATAGGCCAAGACCAACACCTTGAAGAGGGCCCGGAAAACCACCGGCAGCCAGTGCAGAGAACGGAGCACCAGTGTGGTATACTCCTGGCGGCCCAGTCCGACTAAGGGATGGGCTGACGCATTCTGCAGCAGCTGCAATTTCCGAGCCATCACCATGGGTAGCCCCACATAGGCCGCGTTAAAATAGTATAATTGAGAGGTGATGAAAGCATGGATGACTGTGGTCAGGTCAGAGTTTGAAACAAATGGCCGAAGCCGTCTCACCAGATGTAATTGGCGAAAAGCACTCCTTGCCACAGCCTCCACCTGGAGATCCAGGCTGAGCTGTGCATTGAGGAGCACCCCCAAACTCCATACCTGGGAGGCCAATGGAGGGCAGACCCCATCAATAATGGGGGCTGTCAACTCCATCACCTTACCCACTAACATTACTTCTGTCTTGTCAGGATTCAGCCTCAGCCGATTAGCCCTCATCCAATCCCTCCCAGCCGCCAGGCACCGAGTAAGCATCGAGACTGCTGGGCCTGTTGAAAAAGAGAGGTACAGTTGGGTGTCATCAGCATATTGATGACACCGCACACCGACCCCCCTAGTCACCTCGCAGAGTGGCTGCATATACACGTTGAACAGGAGAGGGGACAAAACAAAATCCTATGGGACTCCACACGAGAGGTCTTGGTATGATGAAAAATAATCCCAGAGCACCACCCGCTGGGTTCTTCCAGTCAGGAAAGAGTGGAACCATTCAAGAACAGTCCTAAACACCCCTGCACAGTCCCGCAGGCATGTCACCAACATTTCATGAACAACGGTATCAAAAACAGAAGAAAGATATAACAAAATCAACAGGGTTGAACAACCCCGATCCAATTCCCGGAATAGGTCATCTACTAAAGCCACAAGCACAGTCTTGGTGCCATACCTTGGATGGAAGTCCGACTGAAAGGGATCAAGAAAACCGATGCGATCAAGATCTGCAGCTGCCGAGCCACTACCTGTTGAATAACCTTCCCTAAGAAGGGAAGGTTAGAGACAGGCCGATAGCTGGCAGGGGAGTCAATGTCAAGTGATGGTTTCTTGAGCAGAGGCCGTACCACCACCTCCTTGAGACAGCCTGGCACTCTGTCCTTCCACAGGGAGGCATTGACCACCCCAGCCAGCAACGGCCCCATTGTCTCCCGGCAGGACTTAACCAGCCAGGATGGGCAAGGATCTAATTCACAAGAAGTGCCCCTGACAACCCCAAGAACATCCACTGCATAGGCAGGTGTCACCGACTGAAATTGATCCCATGAAACCGGACAAGGCAGGGCTTCCACAGCCTCTGGTTCCCCATATGTAATAAGTACGGCATTGAAGTCATGGTGAACGTGAGCGATTTTATCCACAAAATAATCCACAGACATGTCACAGCGAGCAGTAGATGACTCCACTCCACGGTTGAGGGAGGCCAAACTGACCAGTCCCCGCACAACCCGGAAAAGCTCTCCTGGATGGGATTGTGCGGTCGCCTGGGCAACAGACGCCTAGGAGCCATCCAATCAATGGCGATCAATCAGTCAGCAAGATGTTCCACAGCACAATGAGGTCATCGACGAGACAATCGTCAAGGTCAGAGGTTATCTCCCCCAGAGCACTCCGGAACCGCTCCGGTTCCATCACCCCCCGTGGGCGAAACATCTGAATCGGGGCCATAGGATAAATGTCTGTTCATCAAGCTATGTGCCCAGGATGATGTCATCAAATCAACAAACATGGGACTTGTATGTATTTATCATTATATTTGGTAACACCCAGAGAGTCTCCCTTTGCTGTGATGTGTGTGGAGAAGGCAACTTGTGGCAGGGAAAGCAGGTCCTGAGATTTATTTATTTATTATTTATTTTATTTTACAAATTTATACCCCGCCCCTCCTGCAACGCAGCTCGGGGCGGCTTCCAACAATAAAACAGTAATAAAATACAGTAAAATTCATTTAAAACAATCAAATATTAAATAATTAAAACAGGGCTAGACACTCCAAAAACAAATGGATAAAAACAAATGGGTAGGGGACTAAAATCCTCCCTCCCCACCCTCCCTCCCAAAGGCCTGGGCAAACAGCCAGGTCTTACAGTTCCATCGAAATGCTAAAAGGCTTGGGGCCAGGCGAGCTTCCTCTGGAAGGGAGTTCCACAGCCGCGGCCCCACCACCGAGAATGCCCTCTCCATCATGGCCCCCCGTTTAACACGGGGGACCTCCAGGAGGGCACCCCCGGCAGACCGCAGGAGCCGCTCTGGGGCGCGAAGGGCGAGGCGGTCCCTAAGGTATGAGGGGCCGAGACCGTGTAGGGCTTTATAGATCATCACTAGGACCTTGAACTTGGCCCGGCACACTATCGGCAGCCAGTGCAGAGCTCGGAGCACCGGTGTAATGTGCTCCCGGCGACCCGTCCCCGTAAGAAGACGAGCCGCCGCATTCTGCACCAGCTGCAGCCTCCGGGCCAAGAACAAGGGAAGCCCCACGTAGAGCGCGTTGCAGTAGTCGAGCCTCGAGGTGACGAAGGCATGGATGAGGGAGGCCAGGTCCGGGCCAGAGACATACGGACGCAGCCTACGTACCAGATAAAGCTGGCGGAAGGCAGCCTTAGCGACTGCCTCCACCTGCCGCTCCAGCCGCAGGTCTGCGTCCAATATGACCCCCAGACTCCGGACCTGCTGAGCTACAGGGGGGCAAACCCCCCCAACCAGGGGGGCCACCACCCCCTTCGCCCTCCCCACCACCATCACCTCCGTCTTATCTGGGTTGAGCTTCAGTCTGCTCCGCCGCATCCAATCCGCCACGGCCTCCAAACATTGGGATAGCACCGAGACAGCAGGGTCTGGGTCAGTAGAAAACGAGAGGTACAGCTGAGTATCATCAGCATACTGGTGACATCGCACCCCGAACCCTCTCACGACCTCCCCCAAGGGCTGCATATAGATGTTAAATAATAATGGAGACAAGATCGATCCCTGCGGAACGCCACACGGTAAGGCGCGGGGGCTCGATGTTTCCTCCCCCAACACCACCCGCTGGCTCCTCCCCGAGAGGAATGAACGGAACCATTCAAGAACAGTCCCGTCCAGACCCCCCCGGTCACGCAGTCGTCTCAACAGCAGCCCATGGTCCACGGTGTCAAAAGCGGCCGAGAGATCGAGCAGGATGAGAAATGTCGAACATCCCGCATCCATCTCCCGGCGGAGGTCGTCCACCAAGGCCACCAACGCCGTCTCGGTGCCATAGCCGGGGCGGAACCCAGATTGAAAAGGGTCAAGGAGCCCGATATTATCTAGATGACCCTGGAGCTGGAGCGCCACTGCCCGCTCAATAACCTTCCCTAAAAAGGGAAGGTTAGAGACAGGTCGGTAGCTGGCGAGCGCGTCTACGTCCAACGATGGTTTTTTCAGCAGGGGGCGCACCACAGCCTCTTTTAAGCAAGGCGACAACCTCCCCTGCCGAAGGGACGCATTCACCACCCTCGCCAGCACCGTCCCCAATGTCTCCCCGGAAGCTTTTACCAACCAGGACGGGCATGGATCTAGTTGACAACACGTGGCCCTCACAGACCCCAGGACATCCACCACATCGGCTGACGTCACTTCCTGAAACTCGCCCCATAAAGATGGACCAGACGGACCCTCCGCCCCCCCGCTCTCTTCCCCTACTGCTATCAACCCAGCGTCGAAATCGGCCTGAATCCGAGCGATCTTGTCTGCGAAGTAGTTGACAAACTCCTCACAGCGGGCCCGGGACAAGTCCCCATCCAGGCGGAGGGAGGCCGGACTCACCAGCCCCCGCACCACCCGAAACAGCTCCGCTGGACGCGACTTCGCAGACGCTATGAGGACGGCGAGGAATTCCTTCCTCGCCGTCCTCACAGCCTCCACATAGGACCGCAAATGGGCCCTGTGGAGAAGACGATCGGAGACAGACCGAGTCCGACGCCAGCGTCGCTCTAGCCTCCTGCCCATACGCTTCATACACCGCAGGCCCTCAGTAAACCAAGGAGTCCTGCGGTGACGAGACCCAGGCAGAAGGCGCCTCGGAGCCACCCTGTCAATGGCCTCCTCCAGCAAGATGTTCCAATGCCGGACCAGCTCATCCACAGAGTGACCGTCCACATCCAGGGTAAGTTCCCTCAGGACCTCCTGGAACCGCTGGGGTTCCATCAGCCTCCGAGGGCGGACCATCCTAACTGGTCCCTTCCCCTTCTGGAGGGGGCGCGCTAAAAGACCGGCCTGAAGGAGGTAATGGTCCGTCCACGACAAGGGCACCGCTGTCACCTCCCCCACAACCGGACCCCCCGCCTCAAGGCCAGAGCCGAAGATCAGGTCGAGGATATGTCCCCCCACGTGGGTCGGGCAGATCACCTCCTGGGACAAGTTCATAGTTGCCATGGCGGCCATGAACTCCCGCTCCGCCCCAACAAGGCCGGCATCGGCGTGGACGTTGAAGTCCCCCAGAACCAAAGTCCTGGGGGAGCCCAACACCACCTCCGAGGCCAGCTCCGCTAGAGCGGTAAGGGATGCCGCCGGGCATGAAGGGGCCCGGTACACCAGCAGCACCCCTAGCTTGCCCCCAGCCAAATCGAACACCACGTGCAGGACCTCTACACCCATAATCTCCCGCACTGGATACCTCCTAACAGATGTGGGGTGGGAGGGCAGAGTGGGGACCCACACATGTAGCAGCTGCAGTGGTCCAGCACCACAATGCTCTGCCTGTCCCCTCTGCAAGTGCTCGCTCCTTCCTTCCTTCCTTCCTCCCTCCCTCACAGAAGGCCCATTTGAAGCTATAAAATTGCCATGCTGTGCTATAGGAGGAGAGCACAGCCTTTGCTCATCTGTGATGCTCCTCCCCCCACACCATGACACAGCGTACCACCCCTGCTGCTCCAAACAGGTCTTCTGAGAGCAGGGAGGAGGCACTTCTGGGATGGGGCAGGAGTGGAGGGGGAAGCGTGGTGCTGTTCTGCTGCAGCTGCTGGATGTGTGGGGCCCCGCTCTAGCTCTCCCCATCCCAGGTCCTGTCCTTACCCCCATCCTGTATAGGGCCAGCCCTGGAAACAGAGAAGTTGGTTCTTCAGCAACCCAAATACTTTCACGTAATGCTATTAATGCTTTGTCCCTTGCTCCCTTTTCTCCCTTCAGGATCTGTTTGCTTCATGAAAACTTTTCTGTGGTAGGTGAGAATGCACAATCTGGTCTCATCAGGAACCTTACCTTCTGACCACGAGTTAGTTAAAGAGTTGAGCTGCTGTCATCACTGTTGTTGAGAAGAGGTACGCAAACAAAACAAAGCCATAGCTCAGCATCCCGGGGAATAAAACAACATTGAGAGAGGGGAAAATATTTATATTTGGATGCGGATTGGCAGTTATACATCATGGAAAAAGAAGCACAAAGTGAGAGTGTCTCTAAGAAAGTTTGTCACCATGGGAATATTTTTGCTCAATAGTACGTGGGCTACCCTAAGGTCACTTTTAGACAAGTGGTGAGTGCTTGTGGGATGACATCATGTGATGTTTCAAATTACTGCAGGCAACTTTTAGACGAGACTTCTCGTGCGTTGTCGCTGGTTGCGCATTCTTTTAATAGCGCAGATTAAATACCTCGATATTGAGGTATTTAATCCACGGTATTAAAAGAATGTGCGAGTGGTGATAACACATGAGAAGCCTCATCTAAAAGCCGCCCGCGGTAATTTGAAAAGTCACGTGATGGCGTGCGCCGCTCATCTAAAAGCGGCCAACTCATGAGATGTGTGAAAAGGGCCTCAAAATGCTTTCATGACTTAATGATAAAATTCACTGTAAAGAGGTTTTATAATTTAAACGTTCCTCTCCAGTATTGGAAACGCAGACACATCAAAAGAGGAATGGGAACTAGCAAGTGAAACAGGGAACTGAACGCTTTAATTCACCACTGAGAAGGGGTGAAGGGAAAAAAAGAGAAGATTTTTTTCTGTTTTCATCACTTATGCTCTTTCATTTTTGTGAGTTCTACTAACGATAAGTACAAGGTAGATAAGCTACGTATAAAGGATAAGCTCAGGTGTACTCTGATCTATTCCTAGCTACGCTAACATTATGTGGAAGCCACATTGCTGGGCAACTTGTGTATCTATTGTGTGACTGCTGCTTATTATTTGTGGAGTAACAACAGTCCAGCATGTGTGTGCTGGGAAGTTTATCCCCCATGATCTCCAAAAGCCCCCTCCTGCTGTTCCCTCTCCTCCATGGCAGCAGTTCTGTCTGTACAGTTATTCAACTGCCAAGAAATGCAATTACTGGAGAACAGCAGTCCCCCCTCAGTTTAATCCAGGGTGGGGAACCTCTTTTTGTCTGGTAGCCATGCTGGCAAACTAAAAATGGCCAGGGGGCAGCTCCCTATGGGTCACACCAAAGAATACAGACATTGACCTACACCTACCTCACTCAGAATTCTCCTGTTTCACATTTGTGCTTCAGTGTCAGGGGAGGGGGGTCTAAATAGCACTGAAGGGGGAGTGCCCCAGGGTGAATTTCCCAGACACCATGCACTCACTCAGGAAACACAATGACTACTCACAGTGCCCGGCAGAGTCAGAAATGGAGGGGAAAGAATGCCCGTCAGGATAGTGTATTTGCCCTTAGCATCTCCTAGGAGACATGGGCCTATCTCATCATGGGGCGCTGAGCAATCAGGGCAAGAGGGTTGCTCCTGTCCACCACCCACCAATCACACCCCACACGAACCAGGCACAAGACGGGGGAAGGACTGGCTACTAGTGCAGAAGGTGGAGGGATCGCAGGGAAGGGGCCCAGGGAGCATGTGACTGGGAGAAGGCTCTGGCACAGCGGGGAACGAGGAGGAAGTGAGGGAGGCCTGGGGAAGGAGGGGAAGGCAGACTTGCCAGGCCTAAGGCCTACACACACGCCGTGGGTTTAGGGAAGCGGGGAAAAGGATGTCCATCTGAACACTACTAACAGTGCTTATTAGCCTGGACTAACAAAAATAACAGGGTGTTATAAAACCCCATTTGCTGGGATTTATAACAATCAATTGTTAAACTAGTCCAGACTAGTGTCCATCTGAACGACTATCCCGGACTAGTCGACTATCCCATAATTAGAGCCACAGAGTCCAATGGCAAGACCCGACAGACTCTCTAGGCATTTTCTGCCTCTATGGTATCTAGGGGTACATGACTGTGCGGTGATTATATTACAACCATCATCCTTCAACAATGCATTGCGGAGCGCCAAATTTAAATACCCTGAGGGATGTGTTTCCATTTTCTTCAACTCAGAAATCAGAAAAATGAAGAAAATCAGATTTTCTTCAATCCTAGAAATCAGTGCTCTGAGCACAGACGAAAAGCACCATGGGATTGAAATTCAGCCCAGAGACTCTAAGCACCATGCTAAGAGTGATGTTCTGTTCACATGGCTATCCCAGACTTAAATTATCCTGGACTAGAATGCCCATCTAATCAGGTACCACTTTGTAAGCACTGACTGTTAAGCACCGGAGTTTATTCTAACTAACTAGTCCAGGTTAGTTTGTCCATCTGAAAACACCCTAGGTTATTTTGGTGCCAAAGCAGAAGCATTGTCTGAGATAGGGATGGATGAGGAAGATTTTGTGGGGCATGGGTAAGGGGCCACAGAATATGGCTTACCTACAGGATTGCCTCAGGCCCGGGATTGCATTGCGGCCCCTGCAGTGGGCCGGGGACGCCCGACTCGAAGTCCCCCGGGTTGCCCAGGTGGCGATGATGGGGAGGGCGTTCTCGGTGGCTGCTCCTAAGCTGTGGAACTCCCTTCTGACAGAGGCCTGCCTGACCCCGGACCTCCCCTCTTTCCGTAGACAGTGTAAGACCTGGCTGTTCCTTTGGGCCTTTGGAGAGGGAGACGGGTAGGGTGGGGTGGGGTGGGGCGGGGCAGGGCGGGGCGGGGAATTCTGCCCTTTTAGTTCTTTTTATCATTTTAAATGTTTTAATTATATTTTATGTGTTGTACTGATGCCTGTAAGCCGCCCTGAGCTACTCTCGAGCAGGAGGAGTCAGGGTATAAAACTAGTAAAATAAATAAATAAATAAATAAATAAAATATGGACTGCTGAGAAAGATGGGTGTAACCCATCAGGCAGGCAGGAAAGACCTGCCAAGCACAGTGCACAGTTGGGTGGGCACTTCAGACAAGGGATTATGGCTATTGGGAATACTTCTATAAGCTGATCTTGTGATAAAAAGTGTGCCCCTTGGGAATGGGAACCCCCGATGTACTTTTGTCTTGGGATTATTATTAGTCCAAAGGGAGTCTAAGGGGGTTGTAGGAGATTCTGCTGTGTTCTGTTTTTTGTCTTGTTTTGTTCTGTTGCAGTTGTACACTGTATTTTGTTATGAGTTATGGTCCTCCTCTTCGTTTGAGGTAGTTATTTGCCTTACGAGGTGTATTGGTATGTACCCCCTTGATTTATGGAAATCTGTACATTTGTAAGTTTAGATTGTGTGACTTTTGTCCTTTTATGTATTAACCTGGATTGACCTGTTATTTTTACTTTGATGACTGACTGACTGACTGACAAGGGATTGGAGGGTAGGGTTTATTTTATTTTATTTATTTATTTTCAATTTAATACCCCACCCCTCCTGCCATCAGGCAGCGTGGGGTGGCTTACAATATAAAAACACAAATAAAATCCAATATAAAACATTTTTTAAAACTGCCAAAAGGAGGGCGACATTTAACATCACCAGTACCACCCCACCCCATCCCCCCTTTCACCCCTCTTCCCCCCACCAAACGCCTGGTGGAACAGCCAGGTCTTACAACTTTTCCGAAAAGAGGGGAGGTCCAGGGCCAGCCGCACTCCCACCAGAAGGGAGTTCCACAGCCGTGGTGCGACCACCGAGAATGCCTTTTCCTGCGTGGCCCCTCGGCACTCCTGGATGACTGCAGGGGTTGATCCAGCACCTGGGGGGTGATGCGGTCCCACAGGTAGGTAGGGCCTAGACCATTTATGGCTTTATATGTCAAAACTGACACCTTGAAGTGGACCCGGAATGCTATCAGCAGCCAGTGCAGAGCACGGAGCACTGGTGTTATGTGCTCCTGGCGGCCCAATCCCACCAAGAGACAGGCCACCACATTCTGCACTAGCTGCAGCCTCCAAGCCATTGTCATGGGTAGCCCCATGTAGAGCATGTTACCATAGTTTAGTCTACAGGTGATGAAAGCATGGATGAGGGTGGCCAGGTCAGAGTCTGAAACATACAGCTGAAGCCGCCACACCAGATGTAATTGGCGAAAGGCACTCCTCGTCACAGCCTCCAACTGGGCATCCAGGCGGAGCTGTGCATCAAGGAGCACCCTCAGACTCCACATCTGGGGAACCAACATGGGACAGACCCCGTCCACAACTGGGGCTGTTATCCCTGTTGCCTTACCCACCAGCATCACCTCCATCTTGTCAGGATTCAACCTCAGTCAGTTGGCCCTCATCCAGTCTCTCACAACCGTCAGACACTGGGTAAGCACCGAGACTGCAGGGCCTGAGTCTGTTGTAAAAGAGAGGTACAGCTGGGTGTCATCCGCATATTGATGACACCGCACACCAAACCTCCTAATCACCTCACTGAGTGGCTGCATATACACGTTGAACAGGAGAAGGGACAAGACAGAACCCTGTGGGACACCACACAAGAGGTCTCGGTAGGATGAAAAACATTCTCCGAGTCCCACTTGCTGAGTTCTTCCTGCTAGGAATGAGTGGAACCATTCAATAACAGTCCCACCCACTCCTGCACAGTCCTGCAGGCATGTCACCAACATCTCATGGTCAACGGTATCAAACGCAGCTGAAAGATCTAACAACACCAACAGGGTCGACCGAGCCCGGACTAACTCTCGGCGCAGGTCATCCACCAAGGCCACGAGTGCAGTCTCGGTGCCATATCCCGGATGAAATTCCGACTGGGAGGGATCAAGAAAACTGATGCGATCCAGATGCCCCTGCAGCTGCTGGGCCACTACCCGTTCAATAACCTTCCTTAAAAAGGGATGGTTAGAGACAGGCCGATAGCTGGCAAGGGAGTTAACGTCAAGTGATGGTTTCTTGAGCAGAGGCCACACCACCACCTCCTTGAGGCAGCCCAGCACTTTGCCCTCCCAGAGGGAAGCATTGACCACCCCCACCAGCAATGCCCCCATTGTCTCCCTGCAAGATTTCACTAGCCAGGACGGGCACGAGTCTGACTCACAAGAAGTGGTCCTAACCGCCCCAGGACTCCGATCACATTGGTGGGCACCACTGAGTGGAATTGATCCCACAAAACTGGACAAGATGGGGCTTCCATTATCTTCGGCTCTCCTAATGTAATAAATAAGTGCAGCATTGAAGTCGCAATGAATACAAGTGATTTTATCCACAAAATAGTCCACAAACATGTCACGACGTGCCATAGTTGTAATAACAACAAGGCTAGTAAACTGCCTGGCTCTTTAAACCAGGTGATAGCTGAGGTGCAGGCACTGAAACGTCACATAGGATGGTGCAACTGCCTAGCTAAGAAGCAGTTGAGTAAGCCTCTAATGGCTGAGAGTCTAAATGGCTACATCTAAACGGGCCTGGGCTACAAAAGTCTGAGTTGAAGCTCAGTTGGGGCAGCGGGGGAAGACTACCAGGGTGAGAGGCAGGAGTCTGGGAGTTTCTGCCTGACAGGGCTGAGCCAGTCTACCTGCAGCCAGATTCTGCCTGTGGAACAGGTCTGGCTTAGGGAATGGTGGCAATTTCCAAGCCAGGGGAACAAGGAACACTGATACTGGCTACACATGGGATTGTGCCTAGAAAGGTGGGGTCTTTGGAGAAAGTGCCTGAAGAGACTGTACCAGGACTTTGGATAGGTGAACTATTGGTAATGGTCTGCACTGTAAATAAAAGTACTTAAAGGATAAGATCCTGTCTGGACTGGCTCATGGGGGCATTTGATCTGGAGGGAGAAGGCATAACCTTGTGGGCCCACCCCAAGTGGACTGCCATCAAGCACCATGGAAAAGGCAGTGCCCTTATCACCAAAAGCGAGAGATTGTCGACTCAGCCCTGGAAGAAGTCGAGGACACAGCTTGTGGGATAGAATGGCTGCACTCTTTATTAATTGATATAATACAAAAAGGGGAAGGGGTAGCCCTTCCGCTTCTGCCGTTTGAACTGGGGTCCTACCTCTATCAAAATGCTATCCAACAACAGGAGGTTCCCGTCCCCAACAGGCAATTCCCCTGTGCGCCTGTCTCATGACTCCAGCTGTGCTCGGGTTAAGTCCGAGTGGAATCCTCCTGTAACCTAACTTTGAAACTTCAACTTATCACCGGGTTTCCCTGGACCAGAGCGGGTTGTTCATACCTACCCCCTGGCTGGGGGTTAAAAACAAGAGTGAGGGCACTGTAACCTGCTGCTTGGCACATTGTCTACCCAGCAGGTCTGGCCATTCACCTCTCGCCCTTGGGCCATACAGTGGGCCACACTGTGAAGCTATGCATGACCTTGCCCATCTCGTAGGGAGATGTTTCTGATTACCCTATGCTAGATTAACTTTCTGGAACAATTACCCCTAACTCAGCCCACTGCCAAAGAGTGCAACAATTGCAAGCCTACCACCAGCTAATTGCCTCACTGCCCCTAGGCCGAATTAGCAGAAGCACTCCGGGAAAGGCAAAAAAAACCTTACCCTTAATTTGCCAATTAGGCTCAGGGAAAATTCCTTTCCGGTCCTAATTGGCAACCAGTGTTACTTGGAGTGTTGCAAAAAGGGGCGGGTGGGTGGGTGCGTGTCCTTCCCCGCTCCTCGCTACAACTGCAATGAGACAGGCGAGTAGGGAAGCTAAAATGGTGCCCGGGAGTTCCCGCTCTCGCGAGAGTCCCGGGCGCCCTCTCTGTTGCCAGGCAACCGCTCGGGCCCTCCCTCGCTGACTGACACCGCTCTGAGGCGGCCGTTCGAACTTGTCTTCACCCCTTCCTTCCGGCAAGGGGAGGATACCGCCAAAACCCCTCCGCGCTGAGCACGGAGGGTCATTGGGTAGGAGACTTTCCCAGTGCAGAAATGGATTTGAGAGTCTATGTGGAGCAAGAGATCCAGCACTTCTGGGAACAGCTGTGGAGGTGTTTGGAGCAAGAGGTCCAGGGCTTCTGGGAGCAATTGAGGTGAGCAGTGCAGGAGTGGCTGCGGAGAACTGGGAAGGAACCAGGAGTTCAGCAGCCACGCCAGCAAGTGGTGAAATGGAGAGGACCATGTTCCATGGATTTGAGGTATTGGGTATTCATTTACTCAAGGGAGGAGGAACCCCATGGATCTACCATCATTATGGACAGTTGAGACAATTTTGGATGGCTTATTCCTCAGGGTGGCAAGTCCAAATGGATGTAAAGACTCTGGTGGTCCCAGAGATGCCTGAGACCCACTCAGAATAAATCTGTTAAGGACTGGGGCCCTATCAAAAACTGTGTTGTTTATGCAAGCAGCCAGGGCACCTGAAGAGGGGTTACCATTAGTGAGACAAGGACTATTTAAATTCTACAGAGATACTGAGTGTGACTAAGTTGAAAGAGACTTTGAGGGTTTCGCATCAACTTTCAAGAACTGAGAGTGGGATTAAGAAGGAGTCTGTAACACCTGTGACTTGTTCCATATGTAAAAGCCCAGGACATGGGAGATGGAGGTGGCCTGAGAAAGTTGTGGGTAATGAGAAATGGGGCCCACAGCTTAGCTTGTGGACAGAACTGGTACGGATCTGCTGGGCTCACAAAGGGGAGCCCAGGAGTGAGGCTGCTTTCACATCTTACAAAATGGGGTATTATAATAACTGGAGATAATACCGGGTATTATAATTCTGCAATTTTTTGTAATGTGGGAATGCACTATTCCCCTTTTATGCTGTGAGATCTTGGGTCATTGTAAAAGCCACATTTGGTAGCTCTTACAATGACCCAAGATCTCGCAGCATAAAAGGGGAATAGTGCATTCACACATTACAAAACTCCAGCAATTATAATACCCAGTATTATCTCAAGCAATTATAATACCCCATTTTTGTTACGTGTGAAAGAAGCCTGAGAGTAGCAACTCTCTCTTTAATCCCCCAGAGAGTTTAGATCTGGGAGGCTCCAGAGAGGAGAGCAACATTCTCTCAACAAGGAGAAGGTGGAGAGAATGAAGGGGCACAGGGTGGTCAGCCAAAAACTCAAAGAAAACGTCACAGTGAGTGTAGTGACCCCACCCTGCAAGCCTCTAATAGGATGAATCATCAGGTTGTGAACCAAGAGAGCTCTCCCCCGGAGTCTTTATATCCATTTGGGTTTGCCCCCGGGGCCAATAGGATTTTCATGAGAGAGCTAAATGAGATCCAGAAGGAGAAGGAGGATTTCCAATATGTTGTGACCCAAAGTTAGAAGGGCCAGCAGGTAGCCAAGCGGGATTAATGTAGATGATGCCTCTGCCCACTTGGGGAGCAATTGGGAATGGATGAAGTTGTTTTATTGTATTGATTTATGTGCATGCTAAAGGTATCCGCTTGGTGACAGTAGGGTGAAGAGCTCCTAGAGCTTGGAGCTACCCTGCTGGCAAGGTTAGTGGGAGCCCTGACCTGGCCCAAGGAAGGGATAAAGCAGAAGGCTCTAAGATGCAGTGGTGGGTTTGATATTGTTTAATGTATGTACAGAAAATGAATACATACAGGTTTCAGGAGGGGTAGACGAGCTGGCAACCTGAATGTTTGAAACTGGCATTAGGAGAGAAAGTGCCTGGCAAGGAAATAATATGGGATACTGGTGGCAGGGGTTGGATGAGTGGGCAATATGAAGGAGTGAAATGAAGAGCTCTAGAAAATGTAGTAGCTGGGAACTGTAACTGACTGGTGTGCATTTAACAGGTTTCTCAGGGTCCCAGGACTGAGGCCGGTGTGTTGGGGCAGCACGGTCCCCATCCTGGCCATGTTTTGGAATGGCGTCTCTACTCCTTGGCATGTATTTCATCCAAGGATGCCCACCAGAGGCAGTGGGTTAGAGTCCCACACAGGAAAAGGTGGGTTAGAATCCCACAGTTCAATGCGGTGGGTTAGACAGTTTTTAGATGAGCAGGCCAATCTAGCTCCACTGTGTGGAAAGCTAACTCCGTAGTGAGTGACTCTGAGGGACCTAATCCTGGCAAGACTCGTCACAGCTGATCCTGTCCCAGCCACAAGTAGTTTTGTGATTTAATCTATGCAATGACCAGCACAGGGGAAGAGCAGGAAAGTCATCCCGTTTTTTTCTGGCTTTCTTTTCCAACCTTGAAATGGTCTGTCACATTTAGGGGTGCACACTCCTAGTGGAGAAATTTCCCAAGATTCATCCCCTTCCTGAATTGAATTGCTGGGGCTAACCCCTGGCTAACTCCCCCCCCCCCCACCCCTCAAATTAAGTCCTGGTCTTATGGTAAGACCATATAGAGAATGACAGCATTTTAGTGGCCATTACTGTACCACCCCCACAGTGGCTCTTCCCAGAGAATTTCCAGATGGTGCTTTCAGAGAGAGAACTACTTGCTTCTTTTCTTGACTCAGGCCCCCTTGCTAAATGTTGGGAACACAGATGAAACACGTTTGCAAGTCACAACTTCATGAATATACCACCACCACCACCACCACCCCTCCCTATGTTTCTGACCTGTCCCCATTGTCTCCTCTCCCTTGTGCATCCTATATTGTCAGCCCCTTGGAGCAATGACTTATGTCAGATTCTGACTGTTCAGCACCAGGCTCAATAAATGGTGAAAAAACAATACTGGTAATAATAACAGCAACAAGCTGTTTTCATTCAGCCATGCTCCCCACTTATTGAGTCAGCAAGAGGAGTCAGGCGACTTCTTTGAACTCTTCCTCTCCCTCTTCCAGGAGTGAAATCATCTGCCTTGCTATTCTTTTTAGTCACTGACACGTGCTGATGCGCTGCTTCTCCCCACTTTGCTTACTCTTTTATCTGTATGATCCCCAGATGTTCCTCAATAGTGCTTCACATTTTTGAGATTTCCTTTTCCAAGAGTTAATCAATGTAACTATCATTTACAAGAAACCTCAGTCATTTCAAGATCCCATGTTTAGTGGTCCTTTTAGTTTGCATCGCTATCTTTTTCCAGCCTCTTGCTCTCTTCCCTAATTATGCTATCAGTTCCCGCAATAGTTAGGGTTAGGGATTGGATACCAGACAAATAACTCTTCCATCTCCCCTTTCAGGTCTAACATCAAGCTAAACTTTAGGGTTCTTCTGGGGGATTTGGAAGGTTTCTCTCTACTGGGCCAGCCTGGAAGTGCAAGTGGCAAAGCACTATGGAAAAAGTTGTTCCCAGGATAGGTGTTTCCAGTCCCCTTCAGGCTGGGGGGGAGGGGGACAGTATCTGGGGGCTTCTGACCATTTCCTAAGGAGGGACAGCAGGCCTCCAATGCTAACTCCAGCCAGAGAGATGCTCCCAAGTCACCCCATAGAAATTCAACAGGAAGAATGAGTTTATTCAGAACGCCCACCAAAGGAACCTGGCACAATGACCATCTTCCAGGGACTGGAGCTAGTAGAGACAGGGGCAGGTGGGGGCATACAACCCTTGAAGATCCTTCCAGAGATTTATGATAAGCACCACAGGTCTGGTAATCTTCTCCTTACCCCTCAGATCACTCCCACTCTTCTCTCCTGCCTTTCCCAGTCATTCTCTCTTGTCCCCCAATCTCCATCCCACCGTCCCTGGTATTTTTCAGTTCTCACTCATTCTGCTGCCTGATGTCCCCAGTTGCTAGGAAACCTACTCCCCTCCCTTTCACTAGGGTGTGTGTGTGTGCGCGCACGTGGTGGGCGTGCGTGTTTCATTTGTGCAATGGCAGAATCTCCCCTTCCACCCTGGGCATCTTGTTGCCATGGCAGCAATCCACTACCCTCTCAGTTCAGTTTGTTGTCATGACGGCATCTCCTGCTCCCTTCCCTGGCTGGCTGGTTGCTATAGCTCTAGAGATCTAGAATTGTCATTGGATGGGCTGGCCGAGTCCCTTCACCCTGCTGCTTTCCCAAGCCTGTTCATGGCAGGGGCATAAGGAGTGGGTCCTGGTGCCGAAGATGGAATGGACCCCCGTAGCCCCTATCCCAGAGACTACAGCAGGAAGCATTCCCCTCCCCTCCCCCCAACTCTTGGGCCCTGGTGCAGCTGAACCGCTTGTCCATACACCCTTGGATCATTGCTATCCTGTTCCTCTACTTTTGCTCCTTCTTCCACTTCTTTGCTGTTCCACTCCACAATAATTACATGAACTCAACAAAACTGTGCTTTCAACATCACTAGTTCCTTCCACATCTTCCTCTAACCAGGGCGGTGCTAGAGCAGAGGCCCGGCCTGTTCTTACCAAATCCACTAGCTCCAAAGAGCAGGCGTACGCACACCCTCTCTGCAGCAGTTGAAAGTGGACTCTGCACAGCATGTTGGGTGGTAGCATACTAGCATCACGCACAATACGAGACACAGATGACAAGGCCAACTACTGAATGGTAGCTTGGATGCCTCAAAACCACAACTAAAGAGAAGACCAGCTTCCCGGGATCTCCTGGGAACTCCAGTGACTATACATCTCTTCCTGGCCTGCTGGCATCATGCTTATAGTAAGCAGTCTTCTCTCCAGCATCCTGTCTCAGACAGCAGACAGCCAGTTCCCGAAAAGAATGCAAGAAACATCACAATAGGAACATTCTTCATAAACTCATTGTTTAGTGAGTGGTTTGTGCCCTGAAGCATAAGAATAAAGGCCACTGCAGAAATAAAAATTAATTAAAATCCAAAATCTATTTATTGCCGTTGCTATTTATTTTTCTATTGTTCTCAGAAATGAGATATAGTCATGGTAAGTTTCAGGTGTTTAGTATGCACTACAGAAACAATATTTCCTGTCGTCACTCCTAAATGTCACTGAAAGTTCCCCATGGTTTGGTATTAGTGAAAGCTGCTTAAGGAGCTGAACTGCATTGACTTGCTCCTGCCTCTCCTGTCTGCCTCCGTCGCTCCCATTATTTGGCACACTTCCATGTCTCCTCTTAGGCTTTCCCTCTAAACTGGCCAGCCCCAAACTTTCCCCACTCTTCCATAGGGAAGTCTCCTCATGTCTCAAACCATTTGCATTGCCCATTTCTGAACTGCTTCAGTTTCTGCTATATCTCAGGGTGAGATGACCAGCACCAGGGGTATAGCTGCTGGAAAAGAGGCCTGTCTTCTCTCTCCTTTACCATAGGCACTCCCTAGTCAGCCTTGACCCCTGACAGGACATAAGAACATAAGTGGTGCCATACTGAGCCAGATCAATGGTCCATCAAGCCCAGCATCCTGTCCTCGGACAGTGGCCAATCTTAGGAAGACCTGCTCCTCCCCTTCTCCCTGCTGCTGGATATAGTTGGGCACAAGGCACTGTCTGACAGCAGTTGGATCAGGATGGGGGAAAGCAATTGATGATTGTGACTGGCCGACCCTGTGACTTGGAAGGGATTGGGGCATTGCCCAGTCATTGAAGGGGTCAGGCCCTCTCTGGTTATTCAGTGAGTCTGAACCCCTCACTGCACCTGGAACCTCAGGTTGCGGCAGTGGCCAGAAGCACTTTTCACCAACTTCATCTGCTGAGAAGGCTGAAGTTCTTTCTTTCTGATTCAGATCTGGCCACTGTCATCCATGCCTTCATTACCTCAAGGCTAGAGACTGCAATGTGCTCTACGTGTGGCTGCCCTGGATGATTGTTTGGAAGCTGCAGCTGGTACAGAACGTGGCAGCCCGGCTCCTTTTGGGGGTGGGTCACCGTGAGGATATTACACCTGTACTTTACAGTCTGCACTGGTTCCCGATAGCTTTCTGGGCACAATTCAAAGCACTGGTTTTGAGCTTTAAAGCTCCAAACGGCCCGAGTCTCACATATACTGTAACCAAGCCAAGAACGTGTACCTGAGTTCTCACATCCTCTTGAATGTTGCATCCCTTGTCTCTCCCTCTGTTCCCCCTTCCCTGTCTCCCCTCCCTCTGTCTTTAGATTGTAAGCTCTTGGGCAGGGACTATGCCTATCTTATTCTCTGTAAAGCGCCAGGTACATCGCTGGCGTTATATAAATGCTTATAATCATCATCATAATAATATTTGAAAGATCATCTTTCCTACCATGCTCCACTGAGACCCATGCAGTCATCTGGAATGAGTGTTTATTCCCCTTAGATCATCCAAGCTTTGTCCCAGCTAGTGAAACAGCCAACAAGAAAACAAAATTAGTGCTGAGGACTCTTGTGATGACTACACCCATCCGTAAAGAACCTGACAGCTTAACAGATACCTAGCAGAGAGGAACAACTTGAGATCATTCCTGACCAGGGCTGGCTTATCCCTAAAGCTGAGAGGTGAAAGTTTCTGTATTCTGATAGCAATTCCCTCGACTGCTCACTTACCTCAGGACTCAGTTTCTTCCTTTTGAACAGTGACCGCTAACCTGTCCCCCTATGTGCAATCACCTGCCTCCCTTTCGGAGAACAAAGCAGCATGTTCAGCTGGAACCCCCTCGTCTGACTTCGGAGAGAACATGGTTAAAAATGAATTAAAGACGTTTTCAATGAGTTCTATTACATTCAGTCACTGAGAAATATACTGTGGCTGGCATGAGCAATAAGAGACTGGCCTGAAAGCTGGTGTATTAGAAATGATTTATTGGTGTAATAAACAGTCTCAAATTATCCACCTCCTTCCCTCCCCCCTAGCCCCAAGGACCAATACAGCTACTGTACAAACATTTTCTGCTTCACATTATGTAATGTTACAGAGAAGAAAAACAAGTATATGGCCCCCATGAGATTCTATATGGCTGACAAATTCCCTGCCCCCTCCCCACATTCCCTTCCAGCCTGACTATTAAACAACAGCCTTTGAAGCCATGGCAAAGATTGTTTAGACAGATCCCAGACAGAAATAGATTGCTACAGTTTCTGTCATGGAAACATTTTGCAGCTGTTCTGTTCCTCTAGGAAGCACTTTCCTTTCTCAGACATCCCAGAGGTAACATTCTTTCCCTCCTCTTTGCCCACCTGGCCAGCCAGTTCTACTTTTTGTTGTGGGTTTGCCTTCCAGCCTTTTCCATGCTAACAGACACTCCCAGTGTGATCCTTTATGTGGAGAGAGCTGGCAATAGTACTTAGCATGGGCCCACTTGAAGGATCACACTTTCAGGGTGTTTTTACATGAGTCATATCTCCTGCAAGCAGGCAATTAAACCCCGTGAATCAAGTTCATGTGTGAAGGACTCTCCTGCTTTTCATGTGGACGTTTCTGCATTTTAATCTGGGTTTTTAAAACCTTGACATCTGTGGTTTATTAATGCGTTTTCCAAAACTTGTGCCATAAAGATGCAAACTAACATCTAAATGCCATTTGTGCAAAATTATGCAAGGTTCCAGTTCCTCCAACTGCCATTTTGAAACCATACCGAGGTGCATGGAGAAGTTCTCCACTCTCCGCACCACATTTATGGTTTGTCCAATATTGCTATCTCTGTCCAAAACCATCAGCAGCTACAATGGGGTAAATGCAGCCGAATAGGTACCAAATGACTTTTTCATGTGTGATATGGGTGGTCGTGTAAACAACACTCACAGAAATATTGCTGTGATTGTTCACCTCATTCTTTACTCCCATCTCCAGATCGTTAATGAATATATTAAACAACTCCAGTCCCAATACAGATCATTTGGCTTCAAAGACCTTGTGATTACAGTGGATTACTGTAACCCATTAATTTCATGCTCATGTAAAAATGCCCGTCAGTCTGTCTTGCCTGACTGAGGTATGTAAACAAATTGCAAAATAACCTCTCCACCTCCTAAAGAGTTCACCAGCCCAACATTCAACAGCAGCACTTTGTCACATGGTGCAGTGCTGAGGGGCTTGCTGTTTGTGATTTGTTCCACTGTAACTGCAGGACAGGTTCACATGATACATCTGAAGTGGCACTGATGGAATGGGAGAAGAGACATTACTAGTTTTAAAGATCACACCTTACTAGATAAGCTTTTGGGTCCAGCTAGTCTCATATTCTGTCTTGTATTCATCCGACCAGACCTTTGGGTTCATCTAACTTCTTTCCTCCATCTCCTTGAACTATTTGATCTGGACTTATCTTCATAAACCAGTATTTCCTCTCAGATATATCTACATTAGTATCCTAGTTTTGCAATACCTTCTGTTTCAGAAGCAGGCCCAAACCTCTCTTAATACATCTAGCCCCATGAGCAATGCTATATGGAATAGGTAACAAAGTTTATACCTGGCCTCTCCATATTGCAATCATCTTATGGCCTGGCCTGGACAGCCTTACAATTAAAGAAGAAGCATGTTCAGCTCAGGAGCCAGTGTTGGGAGACCTTGGCTGTCTTTTCAGCTCTGTCACTGAGTCACCTGAGCAAATCACTACATCTCTGTGCCAGAGCTTTCCCACATGTCAAATGGGGATAATTAACTCATCTCAGAGACTTCCTTTTTCTAAGGAATATTAAAGCCTGATTGTGATGAAGGCACCTTTTAAGAGAAAATTATTATTATCACCTTTACCCTGAAGGTTTCAAGAGGAGGGACAACAGCATGAACTGATGACAAGAATATAAAAACTGATTTGCATGTTTGCCCCAAATTGAAAGCAAACTTGAACCATATGTTGAGGCTTGAAAGAGCTCAGCTAATTTCTTTCTCCTCCCCAGGCTGTGCATTCTGTCATCAGCTGGAAACAGAAGTGACAAAGCACTGCAAGCCAGGCTGAGCTGCTGTCAGCTTCATGAGGATGTGATTGCCCACAATGCTGGGCAGCGCCATTGCAATGGTCAATCACAGCCAGAATACAGCTGCCATTTTGACTGACCCATGGTTGGGATAAGAGGCAGTGTCCTATCATGAATTGGCAACTGGTTAAAAGATAGGAAGCAAAGAGTAGGACTAAATGGTCAGTTTTCACAGTGGAGAGAAGTGGCTAGTGCAGGACCCCAGGGATCTGTATTGGGACTGGTGTTGTTTAATATATTCATTAATGATCTGGAGAAGGGAGTAAAGAGTGAGGTGATCAAGTTTGCAGATGATACAACGTTATTCAAGGCAGTTAAAACCCAAGTGGTCTGTGAAGAATTGCAAGAGGATCTCATGAGACTGGGTGCCTGGGCATCCAAATGGCAGGTGAAATTTACTGTGGACAAGTGCAAAGTGATGCAGATAGGAAAAAATAACCCAAACTATACGTTTACAATGCTGGGTTGTAAATTAGGAGTTACCCCTCATGAAAAGATTTTTAGAGTCATTGTGTACAAGGGCGTAGCAAGAGTGGAATGGGCCCCTGGCCAAGAAGTCAAGATGGGCCCCCCGCCCCCATGTCTCCTTTGTCTCCCGCTGGCGGGCCTAGGAGTGGCCTGGGGGCGCTGCCCGGCTCACATGCATGTGAATTCACTTTAAAAGTGCTTTTGCCCTTCCTCAAAATGGAGGTTGTTTGTGCTCACTGCACCCTCAATGATGGTTTACAACTGGGCGTTTCCCACAATTCCAACTACAAGCATTTCACAAGCAGAAAGCAAGTAACAAAGCGCACGTGCAGAGCACTAAATTCCAAATGGCCAAGCCACCATCAAACACACAAGACACCCCAAAATGCATTCTTTAAAAGTCACAGATTGAATACCTCGAAAGCTCGTATTTAATCTGACGCTTTAAAGAATGTGCGACCAGTGATGGCGCGTCTAGGCACGACTAAACCCCGTCTGTGGCACTTTTCAAAGGTGTGTTATTTCCAGCCACGAGCGCGCACCACTCATCTAAAAGCAGCCTATAGAGTCAGTCACATAGATCCATGATCTGGACCTTCCACTTCCTTCCCCCATTCCTGAGCACATCTCTTACTCTCCCCTTCCCCCAATTCCTCTAGTCTGTGGAAGTTCAAAGTGGCACACAGGAGGGAGAGTGAAGGTTCCCCATCTTTGCACCCAGGGATATCCTCCAGGGAATAGCCTGTGAGAGGAGAAACTTGAGTAAAGCCCTGAAACACATAAGCAAATGAGCGTGTGCATTGCCAGCTATGGGAATTCTGTGATATCCTGCATGTCTTGCATTATAGGTGGACATGTGAATAATGCAACATGTGGAAACAGCCATGGTACTACTAGCTCAGCAAATGTTATAGAGGAGGTGGGCAGTGTTGTCAACTCTTATTATTTTATTCAAGTCTTGTGATTTGGGTGGGGGGAGGGGTGGGTCTTAAAACCTAAACCCTAGCCAATGAACTCACTGGGTGACCTTGGGCAAGTCACAACCTCTCAGCCTCAGTTCCCCATCTGTAAAATTGGGATATGTGCATGTCTGTGTTTCCCTGTGTTCCCCTCATCCTTGTCCATCTTAGATTGTAAGCCCACTGGGCAAGGACCTGTCTGTGACTGTGAAGCACTGCGTATGCCTAGTAGCACGATAGAAATGATTAGGAGTAGTACTAGTTCCTTCCTGGTTGCACAGAAAAGCTTTACAATGGGACTGCAGCATGCTCTACACCAGGGGTGGAGAACCTCAGGCCCAGGAGCCAAATGTGTAGGGTGACCATACCTCCCCTTTAAAAGAGGACACTTATGACAAATACATGGTGCAGGGCTGCATTGGTTCCAGTGCAGCCCTGCAGGATACATTTCTCATAAGCGTCCTCTGTTAAAGGGGAGGTATGGTCACCCTGTGGCCCAAGGCAAGTTTTTATGTATCCCCCTTCAATTTCCTGGTTTTTGCCCCTGGATCCAGTTCCTATGCCCAAGCACTGAAAGAATGACCTAAAGGTAAGGGAGCAGAGATGAGGGCATGCAGACTGTAGGAATAGGAAGGGTCAGATTATATATGGGATAGTATGGATTGGTCCCAAGCCACTTGTACAGCCAACCAGACAGATATCTTGTGAGGAGTTTTTATTATTTGCTGCTACAGGTTGAAATGGTCTCCCCCCCACCACCCCCTCCAGCAATACATGATGTTGTCCCCCTCCCCACTTTCTTCCTGTAGCATCAAAATTGTCTGCAGCTGGAGGTGGGACTGTCAGGACATTCTGAGGCCTGGGTGCTATATTGTATATCAGGTGCCATGCTGGTGGGGCCTGCGCACATACTCAGGGTCTAATTGATCACCATAGTTGGGGTCAGGAAGGAATTTTCCCTTTGGGCAGATTGGCAGTTAACTCTGAGGGCGCTTTTAGACGAGACAAATTTACGCATGGTCGGTAAAAAATGTGCGTGTTTTCATGCTCGTTTAAACGCCTAAACCGTTTTAAATGCGCATTTGCCATGATTGTGTAAAAGTCAAAACCGTTTCGAATGTGGTTTTTAAATAATGTGCATTTTTTAAAACCGGTGTTGAGCCCCTTTGATGATCGGGGGATGCCAAAACTGGTTTTAAAAAATGCGCATTATTTAAAAAACACACTCAAAACGGTTTGGGCTTTTACACGATCATGGCAAATGCGCATTTAAAACGGTTTAGGTGTTTAAACGAGCATGAAAATACGTGCATTTTTTAACCAACCATGCGCAAATTTGTCTCATCTAAAAGCGGCCTGAGAGTTTCCTTCCTTCCTTCCCTTTAGCACAGGTGTGGCTCGCCTGTTTGGGACATCTGGATCATTCTTTTTCTAAAAATATTTCCTGTTATTTCAGGCATTGATGTTTTCTGGTTGGTCCCAGTCTCTACTTGTAGCTATTGGTGGGATTTCTCTGTGCAGATGGTTGGGGTGTGGCAGGTCCTGCAGTGGTGCAGGTGGCTGAGCTAGATGATCCTTGAGGTTCCTTCCAGCCTTGTGACTCTATGACTCTAGATCCCAAACAGGGCCTCGTAGCTGGTTACAGTAGGTGTTTTTAGACACACATTTCTCCTGCATGTTTGCTGTTACATCCTGAACTTTCTGTGTGTCTAAATCACTCACCCAGATCTTAAACATTCGGATCTTTGAACTTCTGCATAGAACTTCTCCCAGAACTTTTGTGTGTAAAAAGTTCTCCTGGTAAACTGCTTTGCTCCAGGCAGCTGTGGTCACTTGGTTTCCATGGCAGCCAATCAAGTCTACAGCTGCGGCTACTTTAGGCTGCCTCAGGGCAGTGTGTGTGTGAAGAATGCATCCAGAACTTACTTGTGGACTTGTAAACCAGGAAGATTGAAAGACCAGCACTTTAAGGTGTGTGTAAAAATGCCCATTGTATGGCACAGATCCATGACTGAGCCTTCCTCCTCCTGAGCACGCTCCTTATGCAGCACCCCTGCTTCCAACTTCTATGAGGTGCTCCGAGCTTGTACCAATTTTCAAAGTGGCCGGCTTCTGAGAGGGAATCACTGAACTAGAGCCTATGAACAAATTTTTTAAAAAAAGCAAAGAAAGAGACTCCTGAGGTGGGTTTTTTTGTTTTTTGTTTAAAAAGGCCACCATTTCAGAGGGCTCACTCCTGAGCTTTGAATTTTTGAGGTCAGCAACCCTGGGCAGATATAATATTTGCCTGTTGACATTCCAGCCGTGTTGTAAAACCTGGCCGTTCGCTCAGGCCTTTGGGGTTGGGGGCGGGGAGGGTGGGTTAGGACTTGTTATCTCCCCTACCCTGTTTATTGTTTTTATGCTAAACTGTATCCCAGGGCCCTGTTTTAAAACATTTAAATTGTTTTGATTTGTTTTAAATTGTTTTATATCTGTTTTTATATGTATTTTTATTATTGTTGGAAGCTGCCCCGAGTTGTATTCAGGAGGGGCGGGGTATAAATTTAGTAAATAAATAAAAAATAAAATAAATATTTCCAGCAGCCAAACATTCCTAATGCAAGTGCATATCAAGGAGATTTGGATAAATTTGTGTCAAATTAAAAGGTCCCAGATGTTTTTCCAAACTGAACTCTGGAACAGTTAATACTGGGAAAAAGAACCAAAGACTGAAATGTGACTGGAGAGCGTTAGAGGCCTATGGACCGATGACTGCTTACACTGGGAAAGCTGCTGTGAATCAAAGGACAAAAAACCCCACATCCTGTAAACCTTGTTTTTACAAGTGGACTTTTGTTTCTGTGTCCTTGGACTGTCTCAGAGTTGCCTTGTTTACCACAGGCTAGGACTGTTTGGGTGGAAGCAGCTTCTGAAAAAAACTGGTAAAGACTCTTATCAAACAGCCTGGATTTTTTTCACATGTGATCTGAAAAGCCAAAACTGGCAGCAAGGAGAGGCTTTTTACTATGTGTGTGCGAATGCGTGTCTGGAGGTCACTGAACAACCACATAAGGTATCTCTATACATAATGCTGGCCACCATTCCAGCTGCCTAACATGGAAGTAAGCATTACATTTGGTCAGTCTAAACATGGGTTCTGCTACGGAGTCAATAGGAGTTTACCACCCGGAACGTATCCGGGGAGACCCGGTAGATATAGTGTACCTGGATTCCCAGAAAGCATTTGATAAGGTTCCACATAAAAGACTCTTGAGAAAATTTAAAAGTTATGAGATAGGAGGTAGTGTCTTACTATGGATCGGTAACTGGTTAAAGGATAGGAAGCAAAGAGTAGGACTGAATGGTCAGTTTTCACAATGGAGAGATGTAAAAAGTGGTGTGCCTCAGGGATCTGTACTGAAACCGGTGCTGTTTAATGTATTCATTCATGATCTGGAAAAGGGCATTAAGACTGCGGTGATCAAATCTGCAGATGACACCAAGTTATTCAAGGTACACAAGCAGACTGTAAAGAATTGCAACAGGATCTTACAAGACTGGGTGCCTGGGCATCTAAATGGCAGATGAGATTGAATGTGGACAAGTGCAAAGTGATGCACGTAGGGGAAAATAACCCAAACTATGAGTACACAATGCTGGGTACTAAACTAGGAGTTACCACTCAGGAAAAGGATCTGGGAGTGATTGTGGACAATACACTGAAATCCTCAGCCCAGCGTGCAACAGCAGTCAAAAAAGCAAACAGAATGTTAGGAGTTATTCGCAAAGGGATAGAAAATAAAACTGAGAATGCCATAATGCCTCTAAACAAATCAGTGGTGTGACTGCACCTGGAATATTGTGTGCAGTTCTGGTCACCCCACCTCAAAAAATACATAGCTGAACTAGAAAAGGTACATAGAAGGGCAATGAGAATAATAAAGGGTATGGAACGGCTTCTCTACAAAGAGAGGTTTGACAAGCTGGGCCTCTTCAGCTTAGAGAAGAGAAGACTGACAGAGGACATGATAGATGTTTATAAAATCTTGAGTGGTGTGGAATGAGTAGATAGGGAATGGTTATCTACCCTCTCAAATTGTACTAGAACTAGGGGACACCCCATGAAACTAGCTGCCGGCAGATTTAAAACAAATAAAAGTAAGTACTTTTTCACTCAATGCATAATTAACTTATGGAATTTGTTACCAAAGGACATTGTCAAGGGCAGTAGTATAGCTAGGTTTAAAAAAGGACTGGATAACTTCTTGGAGAGTAGGTCCATTAATGGCTATTAACCAAGTAGCTTACGGTATGAACTTCTTACTGTCGGGAGCTGGGAGTGAACAATGGGGAATGGATTGTCCGTTGGGCCTGTTGGTTCTTCTCCCATGTGATTGAGATTGGCCACGGTTGGAGGACAGGATGCTGGGCTTGATGGACCATTGATCTGACTCAGTATGGCACTACTTATGTTCTTATGTTCTTATCATGAGGAGACCTGTAAAGTAGCTGATGATGTCTCTTCAGTGCCACAGCCCTGCCACACAACTTTTAGAGACTGCAGGCAGAGGAGTAGGGAACACTGGCCATGGGGTGGGGAAAGAGGCAGGGGGAGGTTGATGGGGTGATCTGGAGCTCTGGAGAATCAGGCTGGAGGTTGGGACTGATGCATACTGCATTACAGGGACGGGGGCAGAAGTTAGTAAGTTTTGGAGTATGACCGGTATGATCCCCTGTTTACACTGCCACCACGGACTCTCCCAGCAGGCAAAGTCCTGAGGGTGGCAGCATAAAAAACACAGAGCAGCATAAACGTTTGTTAAAAATGCTCCGTCACGGGATGATGTCACAGCTTGTACCATGGGATTGATTTCCACCATGGTTAACATAACATATAGAGACACTCATAATCTCATCAATTTTCACAACTGCTTGCTTACCATGTTTTATTATAGACAGGCAGGCAGCCATACCTCAGTGTTCCCTCTCTAGCTAAGGGCACTTTCTGACATGATAGAATGTGTATTTACGAGTATAGGTGACCGCTCACACATCCAAATCAGGCACGGCTTTGATAACATCGGAAAGGAGCCCCGCGCATGTTTGAAGCTTTATGGCGTACTGAGAAATGCATTTTACTGAGGTGGATTTTGCAACTCGGTAAAGGACATTTCTCAGTGCGCCAAAAAGCTTCAGTCATGCGCGGGGTGCCTTTCTGACATCATCAAAGCTGCACCTGATTTGGATGCGTGGCCAGTCACCCATCCACATAAGCACACATTTTATCAAGTTGGAAAGCGCCCAAGTTCCACTCCCTCCAGAGTAAACCTAAGTCAGAATAAAAGGAGAGAGCAAACAAACACTTCTGCTAAGATAATCAGCCTTGAAAGCATTTACGATGTTGACATTTAATGTGTTGTTGCTTCAGAGTAAGCACCACTTGAGATTAATGGGAGAGTTTATATCTCAGTCTGTGCTGTTGTTACAGACTGTCGACAGGCTGAGGCATTTGGATCAGAAGCCTAGAGTCTATAGAATCAGACTTTTCGGGTTTAAAGGGTCTCCAGGGTCATTTTTTCCAAGCCCCTGCTTTATGTCAGGATAGAATACTCCGTCTACAACATCCCTGTCTGGCTGAGTTTTGAAGGAGATTCTACAACCTCCCTGGGCAGCTTATTACATGACCCAACAGTTCTCACAGTTAGGAAGCTTTTCCTAATATTTAAATGAAGTCTATTTTGCTCCCATTGAAGCTCATTCCCTCTTGTTCTGCCTTCTTCGACAGTGGAGAACAGATATCCACCACCTTTCTGTGGTATCCTTATTCAGATATTGAAAAACTGCTATCATGTCTCCCCGTTGCCTTCTTTTCTCTGGGCAGAATATACCCAGTTATTTCAGCCTTTGCTTGTCTTCCAGCCCCTTTTATCATCTACTTGCTCTTCTCTGAATCTTCTCCAATTTGTCTACATCCTTCTTGAAGTGCGGTGCTCCAAGCTGGACACAATACTCCCGGTGAGGTCTCACCTGTGCTGAATAAAGCACCGCCACCACTTCACACGTCATGGATACGATGCACCTGTTAATGAAGCTCAAAATGGCCTTTGCCTTTTTTGTCAGAGTGTTGCATTGCTGACTCATGTTCAATTTATGATCCACCATAACTCCCAGATCCTTCTCTCCAGTGCTACTAGTCAATTATCCTCCATTTTATATTTCTGCTTCTGGTTTTTAGTTTCTATAGGCAATACTTTGCATTTGTCTTTGTTAAATTTCACATTGGGTGTTTTCACAAGGACTCAGGAGTGCTCACGCCCAGAGCAGGTCTGGGGGTGCACTTCCACATCCACCCGTCTGCAGCCCAGCCCAGGTCGGATTTAAACAACCCAGGGGCTGCCATGGCCCACAGTGTGAGGCACCTCCCTCCTCCACACCATACAGTTTCAGGCAGATTGCCCACAACTGTATGGGATTGCTTTAGGCAACCCCTGGTGGAGAGTGGGGCTGCAGTGGTCATCCATCAAGCAGATGGACTGCAGCCCCACATTTGGCCGGTGCCCCAGGTTTGGACTCCCTGCTTTGCTCTGCCCGCACATCTGACGACCTTTAAACGGACAGCTCGCCTGGGGACAAGGAGCTGTCCATGTGAAAACAGTCTGTGTTCTTTCAGCCCAGGTCTCTAAAATACCTATAGCCCATCGTCACTCCCCCAAGCTAGCCAGTCATTCCTCTTGTGACTATTTTTTAAAGGAGAGCCCTTCTTATGAGCTGGTAGTACTGACGGAGAAAGCCCAAGGAGGAACAGGACAGGAGTGCAGTCTAAAGCAATTCCATCTGATACAAACTTCAAAAGCAATGTTAATTCTGCAAGCAGATACATAAAAGCGGCAGTGAGTTAATTATAATATTATTTGCCTCTGAGTGTATGCACTTACAGGAAGGGGCATTCCCATACTACATTCTCCTCTGACACCCACCCACCGCAGTAGCAAAGTAGTGTTCATTTGTATTCCTATTCCCTAGCGTCATTCTGAATGATGTCACCTTATGTGATGCTATTCAACATGTTGAATAGCAGCGGAACATAATGCCATGAACACAGAGCACAAAGGCTTGTCATTCCTCACATTGGCACACAAGAGGCAGGGATTCTGGCTAATTGGTCTCATTTGTGACAGCTGGGATCTTAACGCTCACACTCTTTTGCATAACCTGTGCTGGCTAGGCTTGGGAGAGCGAGAGAACTTGCAGGCACGGATGGTGTTTGATTATTTGTATTACAGTAGTGCCCAGTGGCCCAATCAGGAACTACACAGGTCCCATCATGGGCACTTCCCTGGAATCAAGACATACAGCTCCATTCATTGTGATGGGAGTGCTGAGCCTTAATTACCCAGTTAACTTTGAAAACTTCAGCAGGCAGGCAGTCCCTGCCTCAGCGAGCTTGTGGTGGTCTCAGGTCTGCCCTGCTGCCTTCTGTCACATCCCCACATGCGGCTGAGAGGAATGGCCAGGTGAGTCACCCATTCCTGCAAAGTCTGCCAAGGAAGGCTCTAGACAGCCAGCCTATATCCCTGCTTCTGGCATAGTGATGCAGTCTAGAGGTCATTGTAGGAAAACCCACTGCTCAGTTAATCAGAACGCAGAGAATCATACGGTGGGACAGTGCAACTAATCCAGCCTCCTCGTCCTCTCTCCAAGACAGGATGCCTTGGAGGATGCCTTGTCTAGAGGGGTTTTGAAAACATTCAGCCTCTCTACGCATAGCCCAACTGCTCCAAACGACAAAGAGGGATAACGCTTATATTTTAGGCCTAGATTCTCCATTCTGACATTCACATGTGATCAAATGTAAAAGCCAGAAAGCCAGGAAATAACTTTGTGGGGCCAGGGGCCCTTTGCACTACCCTTAGAAGCTCTCACCCTGTCCTATGTAGGAAGAACTTCCTAACAGTAAGAGCTGTCTGACAATGGAACACATTGCCTAGGGCAGCGGTGGGCTCTCCTTTACTGGAGGTTTTCAAATAGAGGCTGGATGGCCATCTGTCAGAGATGCTGTAGATGTGGATTTTCTGCACTGAGCAGGGGGTGGCACTAGATGGCCCCCGAGGGTCCTTTCAACTCTATGATTCTCTGTGCAGGCTGGCCCAGACAACGTGTGACCACAGTGAGGTGTTCGGTGGTCATATCCCTAGTGCTCTGTGCCAGCCCATCTTCCCAGCTATAACATAGAGCACATGTTAGAGGACGAATGGAGGGGGCACTGTGGAGTTAGCATCGGTAGAGAGGGTTGCCATTTTCTCAGCGCTGATGTCCTTTTGACTGTGTGGAAGTGGAAACTACATCTCATGTTTTGCTAAGATGTCATCTTCATGATGACATAAGGGCCAAATTCCTTAACTCTTTTTTGGGGAGATTTCTGGGTAGGTCGGATACCTTTTAACTTCAGTTCGCTTTGTCCGATCAGGCTAATGATGATACTTTGAATGTTATTCGATTTCTTATACAGGCTATGACACTCAGGCAGGCTTTTCTCAATTACAGATTACCCATGGGTGAAGGATCATGACACTGATACTAATTTGTTTTTTATTCGTACCTAGATTTATTTTAATTTATATAGTTTTTTGTTTTATATACTTAGTTAATGTATGCTTTTTTGATTATGATTATGTTGTATTATTGTTATTGTTACTGTTTTTGTTTGTTATTAATAGTATGCAATGACCTCGGTCACGCTTAATAAACGGAACTGAACGGAACTGTGGAGTTAGCAGGCCATGCCAAGTCCTGGCTATTCTCTGTTTTCCATAACCCCATACAAACCATTGGAATTGGGGCATAAATGAGAAAACCCCTGAAACTACTCGGAATTGACATCAGGTCCAGAAGCAAAGCATGGCATGGCATGCACAGCAACACCCCCACAGGACAGCTTCAAACAGGAAGTGGTTGTTGCGTCCCAGTATATGAAGAGCTTCAGAAAGACATGAAACAGATGCTTAATCTTGTTAGGTTAAGTCCTAAGAATTTATGGCAGAGCAGCACTGTCCTAAATAAGAACTCCTAGCAGAGCACTGTGTAGCTAACTGCTATTTACTGAACACCCTGTATCCCTATGTGCAATGTAAAACCTGGGATGGAGTAGTCTCAATCTGTTAGTCACATTGGATACTCTTGCATACCAGTTAGGATCATGGAATGAATCCTTCCTAAACACGGCAATGGCAAATACTGTGCCCTGTTATTGACTGTTATTGTAATCTATATGTAATGCCACTGCCCCAAGGAGCTCATAGTCTGATATTCAGACATATGTATTGATATTGAGCAAGGGATAGCCATAAGCAAAAGTGGGCCATCAAGATGCTGGAAGGCCAAGCATTACTGCAGAGGGGATCTGATACAGGCTTGATACATTAGAACTCAGAACCAGAACTCAGCCAGGGCATAACTAATACCATTTACATTATACATTTTTTAATACATGATCATTAGTGGCCACAAAAAGTGCAGCTATGTATGGTTCAATGAGAGACAGTATCTCTGGTAGCAGAGTGCCACCGGTACCAGACATTGCTCATCATTTCTAGCTTACCAGGAAGCATGCCACTTAATGAAACACCAGCACTATATCCTGCAGCAGCACCCTGGGCATTTGCTAGAGATCTCCCATGCACGTTTTTGAGAGCTAGTGAGCTCATGGTTTGTAGAGGTAAGCAACAATTGGATTTTGTGGTGCCTTGACAAATGCTTTGACTCTTCTCCTCCCCCCCGGCCCAATTTCAAATCATTGTCCCAGTCTTCCCCTTCCTTTTAAGATGGTAAACTGTGTGGACACAGGTGGATCCAATGCCTTCCTGGTGGACCCCACTACTACAAATATTCCATCTTGTACTCCCAGGGATGTCCAGGCTTTGGAATGGTGCTGACAGATCAGTGTTGCGATCCAGCAAAATGTCCTCCTGACCTGCTGGGCTAGCTCCAGGATAGACTTGTTAGAGACAAGGAAGTTCAAGGTGATACTCCAACATGGCTGGGGACAGCCTATGGGTGTGTTGGAAGTGTCTGGAATTCTAATCCAAGCTGAGGTCACCTTGCTTCAACTCTCCACACAGCTTCATTTTCTCTGCCTGGATTAAGTGAAGCTCACTGGGTGTTTTCACAGAGATGCAGGGGTGCTCACCCTCAGAGCAGGTCTGGAAGTCTGCCCAATTGCAGCCCCACCTGGGTTGGGTTTGACCGACCCAGCAGTTGCTGCAGGCCACAGTGTCCCTGCACAGCACCCCTCCCCTACACAATACAGAGTTGCAAACTAGAATGTCTGCAACACTATGGTTTTGCCTGGGGAAACCCATGGCTGAGAGTGGAGCTTCAGCGACCGTCCACCGAGCAGATACACAGCCTCTGGCCGGTGCCCCAGATTTGGGTTGCCCACTCCACTGGTAGTACTCTTGGATGTTCTGGAGCACCGCCAATGGGCCTCCGCCTGCACATCTGGCAGACCACTTTTAAACAAACGGCCTGCCTGGGCAGGAGGCGGAGCAGAGGTCTGGGTGCTGGCCATGTCAAAACACCCAATGTATTTAAAGAGACATTCTTGGGGGCAGCTTTATGCTTTCTTTTGTATGTGACACTCCCTCAGGTGTTTGTGAGTCACTACATTCCCCCGCAGATATTGCCCCTCTCTGTTCAGTTCTTATTGATTGGCCCCTCCCCATGTTTCTCTAACAGGGCTTGAAATAGTAACACAGTGATTCTCTTTCCTCCTTTATCAGTGAAGATGTCAGTGACACAGCTTTGGGAATAGGGACTTGCTAGTTAGCTTGTCTTTTCTCAGCCTCCCGTACAGTAGCATCTGTGCACTTACAGGAAGGGAAGTGGTGTGCCATACTCTCTCTGGGCTGCCTCCCACCACAGTGGTGGAGGAGGGCTCATTTTCCATTCATGTTAGAGTATCTAAAGTCATGCTGAATTATATCACCTCATGCAATGCTATTAAGCATGCTGAACACAGCAAACACAGAATAAAAAAACATGGCATTCTTCCATGCACACACAAGCGGATTTGCTGCCCACAAGAGACAGGTATTTCAGCTAATTGGTCTGATGGGTAGCGGCTGGAATCTTAATGCTTTCTCCTCCTTGCATATCCTCTCAGTGCAATGATCAGAGCTGGTTAGTAGTTCCAAAGCAGATGTCAGTCCTTGTCTGCCTCCTGCAGGACTCACTGCCCACAGGTGCCCCACGTGGCTCTGAAACTGAACTGGTATAGGCCATCCCTTTGAATATCTTTGATGAACAGCCAGTGACTTACAGATTTTAAGTAGGGATGCACCGAATAGGTGCTGTGAGTACTTACAAGGATTTCCGAGGTTCTGAGTACTGGGACCGGGTCATCGGTCATTACTCGGAAATCGGAACTCGGACCCTCAGCAAATAATACTCAGGAATTCCGAGTGTGGGGGTTAAGGAGGGGGCCAGAGACTAGAGGGAGCCTGGGCGGGGGGAGGGGAATGAGCCAGGGAAGAGGGGATGGGGGCCTAGCAGAGGCTGAGGGGGTAGAGTACTCACCGTCCAGAAGTGTTCCAGCAACACGTGGCTTCCTTGAGACCAGGTAAGTTTTAAAAAAGAAAAAGAAAATTAGGCATGCTCAGAAGGGGTCATTCAACCCTTCTGAGCATGCCCAGCTTTTTTTTTCTTTCTTCTTTTAAACTTACCTGGTCCAGACGAAGTCACGCATCACTGCAGCCCCTTCAGAGTGTGAGTACTCTACCCCATAGCCCCTGTTAGGCTCCCACCCCCTTAGTACTCCACGCCTGAGCCCCTGCTAGGCATCCCCTTTCCTGCCCCCCACTGGCCTATTCTCTCCCTAGCCAGCAGGAGCCAGGGAAGGGGGAGCAGGGGCCTAGCACTGGCCCCCGGCCCCCTTCCCTGTACTCAGCCGAGGATTTTCCGAGTTCTGAAGTTTTGGGGGCCATTCCTTGAAACTTCGGAACACAAAAAACTGAGTCGAGTACCTCAGTCCTCGGTGCTTTCCTAGGAAAACTGAGGACTGAGTTTCAGCACTAATTTTAAATCCAGAAGGGACTGCTGAGATCCTACCAGGTGACCTTAAGTACAGAAAGACTTCATGACCTGCCTGAGTTCACATAAGAAATTTGTGACCGAGCAAGCATTGAGCACATGTCTCTTGAGTCCCAGGTAAGAACCATATCCGGTTGAACATCCTTTCTCTGAATGAGAGTTAACCTGTCCTTGATCTCAGTCTCCAACATCCTCACACATCATCCTCTAGCTCAGCCACCTCTGCAGGCTGCCTTCACACTCCTCCCTTCCCCCATTGCTTTCCTTCTTCTAGTCACCTGTTGTCTTTTTAATTCTTGCTTCATCTCCAAAACAGTCACCTCACTCCAGGACCTTTTTACTTCTCCTCCTCCTCCTGGACCTTTCCCCCCCACTGCTCCGCCTGCTTCCAGGTTCTGGGGCTGCTTCCCACTCCATCTCTCACTGCCAAGGTCTCTCTGTGACAGCAACAACCTTAGACTCCTCCTTTTCCTCAGCCTGCCAATCCCAGCCCCTTTGCTTCCTCTCCCCTGGCCACTGCTCCATGCTCCTTCTCTTGTTGGTAATTGTTATCCCCTCCTTGGCCTACCCATCTTTGATCCGAGAACCATTTTCACTGCGTTTCTCCACTGGTAGCAATGGGGAACATGCAGTGAATACGGATCCCTGTCTTTGAGATAGCCCTTGTATAGCTGGATGGGCCAACAGAATTTTAATAAACTGAACATGTGAGCAGACTTGTTTTCTGTTGCTCCTGAGGACAAGAGTAGAACCAATGGGCTCAAATTACAAGAAAGCAGATTTCGGCTAAACATTAGGAAGAACTTCCTAATGACAAGAGCTGTTTGACAGTGGAACAGTCTGCCTAGGGAGGTGGTGGGTTCTCCTTCAGTGGAGGTTTTCAAACAGAGGCTGGTCGGCCATCTGTCGGGGATGCTGTAGCTGTGGGTTCCCTGCAGTCAGCAGGGGTTTGCACTAGATGGCCTCTGAGTCCCTTCCAACTCTAAGGCTGCTTTTAAATGAGGGCGCGCTGAAGCGCCTCCCAAATGCCGCATTAAAGGAAAGCCGCCGGAAGTGGCGTTCTCCCCGTTGCCGGCGGCGGCTGGAGACACGGGACTTTGGAGCGGCGCGTTCTTAAGCCTAATAATTGAAGTCTTAAGAACGCGCCGCTGCAAAGCCCCGTGTCTCCAGCTGCCGCCGCCGGCGGCAACGGGGAGAACATCACTTCCAGCGGCTTTCCTTTAATGCGGAGTTTGGAAGGCGCTTTAGCGGGCCCTCGTTTAAAAGCAGTGTTAGATTCTATGAACTGACTTAATTCTAGGCTCTCTCCTGCTTTCACCTCAGTCCCCTTCCCCTACCCTTGCTCTGATCCCTATATCCTCCTCTTTCCCACAGTCTCCTATTGACACGGCTCCCTCCCACACTCCATACCCCAGTTTGAGGCTCTCTCTCCAAAGTCATTGCCTCCATATTCCTGTCCTCATACTGTGAGCACCTCAGAGGAAAAGTCCCATGACTACATCAGCTTTCTAGAGCAAGTGCATTTTGCTACCCTCATCTTTGCTTTTTTCCTTTTGAAGCAACTCCTCCTCACTGGCAATCTCACATGCTACCAACTTTTTGGTACCTACCTCTGATTAAACCCTCATCCCAGTCTCCGCTCCTCTGCCCAGGTTCCATCTATCTTTACAAAGAACAAACTTGATATCCCATCAGTAGTGCAACCCTTTCACATTCCCCTCCACACGCAGATTCTGAGCTCTATCCTCAGGCAAAACCCTGAGCATTTCCCCTTGATCCCAGCTTATCCTCGCCTCCTCCTCCTCCTCTCACCCCCTCGTTTCCCTTATCTTTAGGGTGTTCTCTCTTCCTCCACTGGCTCCATCTCTTTCACCTATGAGTTTGCTTATGTCCCACGCCTTGAAACAATCTTCCTTTGACTCTGCTGCTCTAATATCCTGTCTCCAGAGTGGTAGAGCATGTTGCCTACTTGCTCTCCTCAGCTTCTTGTATTACAGCCCTCCCTAAGCAACTAACCCATGCAGTGCTCCCGACAGCAACTGTATAGAGGAATGTACAACTTCTCATCCCTGGACTTCCTCAAGCAAAATGGAGACTCATTGTTGCCTGTGCTTTCCCATGGTCTATCTACACACACTTTTTAAAGACTACTAGTCAAGCTAAGTCCAAACACTTCCTTTTCACTCCCATTCCTGCCCCAGATTTAAACTGTTTGGAATAACTATGACTGGCAGCAACCTATGTTTGCTGCATTTCCTGCATTGATGCCAATGGGGAAAACACAGTGAACACAGGCCCCTGGCTATCACCACTTGTGTTTATTCCCCAAGTAATAGGTACATCTGTATCAGTGAGTGCGTGTAGCAGTCAGGATGAATGGAGGAGGAGGTGTGAATGTTTGTCTTGATGTAATGGTAGCCATGTATGGGTGAAAGGATTTGTGTCTGTATTGTGGAGGAAATGTAAGGGAGTGTGTAGCAGGGAGAGTGAGTTAGCAGTGAGTGTATGAGGGGACAGTGAGTGTGTTGGTGGGTTATATCTGTGTGCACAGCAGTAAACTCTCTGCAGTGTGTGTATGTGTGTGTGTGCAGTGTGCACGTGCATGAATGCACGCTCAGGCCTGCATGTCTATGTATTTTTGCCTTTCAAGTTAATTGATTTAGGAAGTAGTTAGGCTTTACCTCCATTAGCAAGACAAGTATTCTTCCCTAGAGCTCACCTAGGGACACTTTCCAGTAACCGTTGAGATAGTTCATGCATCATTTATCACTGGAGACACCATGTCGGTAAGCGAAGGTTGTATTATAAACTGACGCTACACAAGGAATGGAAACTCAGTCACAGACACAGGATCCTCCTGGCAGAATTAGAGAGCTGTGTTTCTTCAGTTCAATGAAGTAAGGTAGGAATGATGCCAATGGATAGGAAGGCGTAGCAGGCACCTGCAAAAAAACATTTCTTATTACCCTTCTTATTTGGTTCCCTGCCCACCAGAGAAGTAAAATAGCTTCATACTTCAAAATCCTTGCTCCCCCAACAATAGATTTTACCACATCTTTGTTAATTACTCCAGCGTCGCCCCTGAAGGAATGGCAGTCGTATAAAAATAATGATAGTAACTAAGTTTTCATTACAAGCCTGGGATTAGTCTCCCATATCTAAAATCCATTAAAAAACTACCAGCCTCAAACTGGTAGTCTTTGGGGACAGCAGTATTGTTATTGATGTTACTTAGCATGGAAGAGAAGGCTATCGATGGCTGTCAGCCAAGGCCAAGGGGATAGAACTTCATGATCACGGTGTCCTCACCACTCTGAATGCCAGAAGCTAGGAGTGAACAACAGGGTGTGTGGACCACTTCACAATTGCCCCATGTCTTCCTCGGAAGCATCTGGTGCTGGCTGCTGTCCAAGACAGGATAATGCACTGGATGGACTATTAATCTGACTCAGCTCTTTTATTATTAGCTTGCCTCTGGCAAGGGTGAAGGAGTAGGTGTGCAAGGAGGTGTAACCATGGCAGTCCCCAGTACCCTTCCCTTTGGGTGAGGGATGAGGTCATGTCAGAAAGTGGCAGGTGCAAAAGGGCTGCTGCACCCCTTTCCAACATGACCACACCCCCTTTCTGAGTGCCATGATATCACAATGGTTGGAAAGGGAACCTAGGAATGGGGTGGGACAGCTCCTTTGCCACGTTCCCTTTTGATATGGATGCCCCACCCCCCTTCCAAGTGCTGTGATGTCATGATGCTTGGAAAGGGGTGGGATGAAGGGGTTCTGCTGCCGCCGCGCCACCAAAGTCAATTCTGCTGGCACCCTGCCCGCTACTACACCATGCCTGATGTAACCGCACAACAGAACCTGCACAACAGAACCTGCTTGAATGTTGTCAGGGCTGACATTACCATAGAGGCAACACAGATGGCCAGCTAGGATGATAAGTTGAAGGGGACAGCAAAAATTGCAGCCTCTCCTGCTTCTGGTAAGCTCCAAAAAATGAGGTGGGAGAGGCAAGAGAAGCTGGGTCCGCAGCGCCTAGGGTGGCAAAAATCCTTGTGCTGTTCCTGAGTGTTGCTGTGACACCAGTAGGCCTGCCAGGATGCAATCCTTGGTTAGATGTTTGTGGAATAGAGTACCTGCTGCTTTAACTGCATGGTGCTGCTCCTCTCTTCTAATTACAGGCATGACAGGCAAGTAAGCTCCCATTTACAGCTTCCTCAACACTTCAACCATGTAGCTGGGCTATAGCAGGTACTAGAAGGTTTAAACAAGGACAGAAAAGTGCGTGCACATTCATGTGCTATTCTCTTATATCAGTCTAAGGCCACTTTTATACAAGGCGCTGAAAAGAGACTCCTGCGTCCCGCGTTGAAAGAAAAGACGCGCGGGGAGTGTTTACATGCTCCCTGCGCTGCCGGAAGTGACGGGAGCACATCATGTCCAGCAGCGCAGAGAGCATGTAAACACTCCCCGCACACCTTTTCTTTCAACACGGGACTCAGGAGGCGCTTCTCAGCGCCTTGTATAAAAGCGGCCTCACTCTCTTCTTAAGCCAGTTTAGTAGTAGGCTTTAGTCTAAATCAGCATAGATTACACTGATGCTGGATTTATTGCACCAGTTTGCTCAGTTACCTGCCCACACATCATTGTGACTTATCAAACTGGGATCAGCACTGAAAGAGTGAGCTCAGGGGAAGAATGCAGAGATCAGAGCATGCACTCAAGGGTGCAGGATGGATCCATAGCATTTCAATTTTCCAACTTTTACTAGAGGCACTCAGTAAAGTCTTGCCTCTGCATTATGTGCATAACAAAAGGTTAGTTCCAGTCATCAGGTGCTTGCGTTGCCGGTATTACTCCGGAGTGTGGACGGAGATAGCAAGTGCTGGACAGCCTCTGAAGTAATTGGCTTTGCAGACCTCCACTACTATGGCGGCCATGGTGGATTGGCCCTCCCCAAACGGTTGGGCCATGGAGCCGCAGGTGTCCAGTGTCAGGAACTTCCATATGGTGATGGCAACACACTTCACCATAGGGATGGGATCCTTCATAAAAATGATGTTCTCCCACTCCAGCCCCAGTCTGAAGTTCTCCGCTATGTGGAAAGGGGCTACCTGGACAGCCTGAAGTTTGCAGCCCATACATTGCTCCTCTCGCCAGGTAGTTAGCACCTCCCACCACCACTCCATGCTGCAGAGCATGGCCCTGGCAGTCCTGGTGAGGGGGTCACAGGGTTGAAATGATGGCTGTTGTGTCCCAGGACAGGTACATCGCTGCCCTCATCAGCTCCTCCATGTTGGACAGCATCCCCGGCAGTGCGCTCACTTGCTGCAGGTAAAGGGCTCTAGTGAGTCGCCGGACGCTGCAGGAGCAGTGTATGCAACTGCACGCCATGGTCCTGGCCACAGGTTCCGTGACCATGTGCAGGTAGGTACAACAGGTCATGTGCTACTGTGTGGAGGCAGCTAGCACCACCTGTAGCACGTCCGTGCTTTCCTCAATGGCATTGATGAGTAGCTGGTGTGCCCCCCCCCCCCCCGTGACTGCCTGTCTGCCATCAGCTGGCTTGGTGCCTGTCCAGCTAATGGTTGGGACAGTCTCTACACACCTGGGTCTGTCCTTTCCCATGAGGTCCCTCCCAGTCACAGCCCCCCAATGATTAATCCCATCCAGCTGGTAGCACCTTAATGGGGTCATGATGTCTCTCACTCATGGAGGATCAGGGGAAGGGGGAGGGGTGCCTGACATCCAGGCAACAACATGGCCGGCAGAGGCGCATTTGTGGGAGGTAGGGCGGGGTCGAGGCAGGTGTTCCCAGCAAGGCTCTGGGGCATGGTGAGGGAGTGTAGGAAGTAGCAACCCTTGTCCGCTGTGCTACTGCTACCCGCATCCCCATCAGCAGTCACCCGAGGCAGGTGGAGCACTCGGAGCATGCCACTTGATCCTCAACCCACTGCAACAGTGAAGCCTTCCCATTCCCTCAGTAAGTTGTGGCTGTGCTCCTCACCGGCAACCCCATCCCTTGCCTCGATGTCTCCTCCCAACACAGTTCTCACATCCTGCATGCTCCAGGCTCAGAGACCTCATGCTGGGTCTCCCTGGAGCTTTCTCAATAGTTCTTGGTGGGAGTGAGCCACGAGACAGCCTCTTCTCCCTGTCCCTGGAAGCCTCAACCTCTCCTCAATGGGAAGCATTCCCATTCCACTCATGGGGAGAGAGGGTGTTGTGGCATGGACTGTGGGGCTGACCTTGGGATGGGCAATGGTAGGTTGGGTGGGGGGGCTTGGTTTGGGCACCAGGCAGATGTGTGATGTATTCTGTCCATGGGTGCTATCTCTAAGGCCTGCCCTGGGTAGGGTACCCTTGTCCTGTCATTCCTTCTCTGTCTGTCCCCACATGGTAGTCTGTCACCCTGTACAGGGCCTCATTCCGGGGTCTCCTCTAGCTCAGTCAATCTTGGTCAGGGGCGTGTACATAGCTCTGGGCTGATCACAAGAGGCAGCCATTCTGCTTATAATTTACTTTATTCTATTAGTTTGCCTTCAGCCTTTCTCAGGGCTCACAATGATTACAGAGCCTGTCCTCTCTCAGAGCCATGCAGGGCTCAAGCCCTAGCCCTTCCGTGGACTGCTGGCAGGGACATGCCTGTACCCTGCTTCAAGTCCTAGCCCTTCACCGACCTCTTGCTAGGACTTCCCCCAGGATAATCCTTACAGCGGCTCCACCGCAACTCATAGTCTTTCCCAGCAGCTTGTCTTGGTGGCGTCTCAGGGCTTCTGGTCAGCCACGCCGCTTCTACTACATCGAGCTCCAGTGGTCTCCGCTCCTTCACTCCTGGGAACGCTCTGAGGATGTTGCGGCACTTCCGGCTCCTCCGCCTGGCTTACAGACAACCAGCCAGTGCCTCTCCTGAGCCTCGACCATGCCTCCACAGTGTGGTGGCAGCGTTTTCAACCTTACTGCCATGCTGCCACAGCTACAGTCACTTAGGGAGCCGCCGCTTTCAGCTGCCCTGTTACCACCACCCCCCCGCTCCCAATAGGGGTCACCTATGGACATGACCCGGTACATGTATGTCTGGGGTGCTCAGGTTCCCTGGCTGAGGAGGGTCTGTGTGAGGGGAGCTGACTGTTGGTTGAATCACCAATCTGGTTAGTTTCCTTATCTTGTGAAATGGTGTAACACTTTTTTCTGGCTTGTGAGCAGCTCCATCCAAGCTTTGTGGGGTTTTTTCCACCTGTTCTCATCCCAGGGCTCCAGCTCTATGGCAGCTGCTCCTGTACATGCCTGCTGTTCCCTCCCGGGGTACAGGGAAGGAGTGATTTGGGGGGGCGGGGGGCTCAGATGTGGATGAGAGCAGATGTACAGAGGATGGTGGCAGACCCAACCTCCCACTGGGCTGCCGGCGGGCACATGAGCCATCTGCTCCAGCTCCAGGGGCAGCACCGTGCCTGCGGGATGTTGTGCACACAGGGCCCAACTTAACATGGGGCGGGGGATATGGGTACACTTTACTGGGACCCAGGGATTAAGGTGCCCAGATATGCAAATTTTAGAGGACACTTATGAGAAATACCGGTTGTTGGACTATATTGGCTCCAATGCAGCCCTGCAACCTGTATTTCTCATAAGTGTCCGCTAAAACATGCATATCTGGCCACCCTACCAAGAGTTCAGGGAAGCCCAGGCTGCAAGCCCATTACTATGAGAACTCTTACATCACTTCACTGCTGTTTTGTCTCTTTAGTGTGAACTAGCAAGAAAAATTGACTTTAGTGAGATCATTCATGATTTCACAATGAAAACAGCTAGACAAATTAAAGCTGTAAAGCGATATGGTCTATTTATGTCATTTCAGAAATAAAACATTTTTTTCCCTTCATAATTCATGAGATTGTGTGTATGAGATGGGATCGTGGCACAGGGTCCGTGTTACACATCTGTGCTGGGCCCAGAGACATGATGCTTGGGTTCTGCATGCACACACCAGCAGCTCAGCTCGGGTTCCCAGTCCTGCGGCCTGGTGGGCATGGAATGCCATGGGGCAATGGGTCAGTGCCCTATGCTGTGAGCAGGGCCTGGGTGGGGCAGCGCTGGCAGTGTGCCTGGACACTGCTTGCTTGGACTACTTGCTGCTGCTTCCCTTTCTCTATCCCCAGAGTGCCCGGCTGCCTTAAAGAGGCAGTGGTGCGGCCTCCGCTCAAAAAGCCATTGCTTGACATTGATTCCCTTGCCAGCTATTGGCCCGTCTCTAACCTCCTCTTTTTAGGGAAGGCTATTGAGCTGGTTTTAGCTCGGCAGTTTCAGGGGCATCTGGATAGTGTCAATTTTCTTGATTACTCGCAGTCCAGCTTTTGCCCTGGGTTTGGCACTGAAACTGTGCTTGTGGTCAATGACCTGTGCCTTGAGTTAGACCAGGACAGATTGTCTCTCTTGATTTTATTAGATCTGTCAGCAGCATTTGATACCGTTGACCACGAGATGTTGATGATTTGCCTGCAGGACAGTGCTGGGGTGGGCAGAATTGTTCTTGAACGGTTTGCTGTTTCCTGGCCAGGAGAACTCAGCAGGTGGTGCTTGAGGAATGTTCATAATCTCCCCGGGACCTCATGTGTGGAGTCCCACAAGGTTCTGTTTGTCCCCTCTCCTGTTCAGCGTGTACATGCAGCCTTTGGGCAAAGTCGTGAGAGGGTTCAGCGTACATTGTCATCAGTACGCCAATGATACACAACTCTACCGCTCTTTTTCAGCTGATCCAGGCCCAGCAGTCTCTGTGCTTACCCGGTGTTTGGCGGCTGTGGGGAACTGGATGAGGGCGAGCCGTCTGAAGCTGAATCCTGACAAGACGGAGGTGATGTTGGTCGATGGGGCTGAAGGAGTGGTACCCCCGTCATTGATGGGCTTTGCCCTCCTTCAGTTACTCAGGTCTGTAGTCTGGGGGTGCGCCGCGATCCGCAGCTCTGCCTGGATCTCTAGGTGGTGGCTGTGGCGAGGAGCACCTTTCGCCAGTTACATCTGGCGTGACAGCTTCGGCCGTATGTCTCAGACTCTGACCTGGCCACTGTCATCCACGACTTCAACACCTCTAGACTGGACTATTGCAATGCACTCTACATGGGGCTACCCTTGGTGATGGTTTGGAGGCTGCAGTCGGTGCAGAATTCGGTGGGCCCATCTCCTTACGGAGACGGGTCATCGCAAGCACATTACACCAACGCTCTGTTCTCTGCACTGGTTGTCCATTGACTTCAACACCTCTAGACTGGACTATTGCAATGCACTCTACATGGGGCTACCCTTGGTGATGGTTTGGAGGCTGCAGTCGGTGCAGAATTCGGTGGGCCCATCTCCTTACGGAGACGGGTCATCGCAAGCACATTACACCAACGCTCTGTTCTCTGCACTGGTTGTCCATTGTCTTCCGGGCCTGATTCAAGGTGTTGGTTTTGACCTATAAAGCCCTATACAGCCTTGGCCCTGCCTACCTGTGGGACCACCTCATGCCTCAGGCCTTGGCACAGCCCCTGCGATCAACCGGGGGGCCAAACTTGAGGTTCCCTGGGTGTTCTGGGTGGCAATGATGGGAAGGGCATTCTCTGTGATTGTACCTAGGCTGTGGAATTCCCTCCTGACAGAGGCCCGTCTAGCCCCAGACCTCTCCTTTTTCCAAAGACCGTGTAAAACCTCGCTGTTCCACCAGGCCTTTGGTGAGGGAGACGGGTAAGGGTGGGAGCGAGGGCTGGAGAAATGGTTTTTATTTCTGCGCTTTTTATTTTTACTGAATTTTTATGTAATATTATATTTGATATCTTTTTATATTGTGATTGTGAGCCATCCTGAGCTATCGTGTGAGCAGGAGGGTGAGGGATAGAAGAGTGTCGAATAAATGCACTTGCACCTCTAGAAGACAGTCATCTCCAAATGAACGGAGAGAGGAAAACAATTCAGCTGTCTGCATTTGGCCCAAATCTTCTAGCAATACCTGATCTGCCTTGAGAGTGCATGCATAGCTTAAGTTTGGCAGCTTCTGGGAAGATAACAGTTCCTGATCTCAACTGCCTTTCTGCATCAGTGCTAACAACACCAAAAGAGCTCTCATTATAACAGTGGACACCCGTTCTCCCTCACCTGTGATTGGAATACAACTTAATAATGCTTTAAACCTTATTCCAAAGAATGGCACTGTTTGCTTGCCTTATCTTGATCTCCACTGAGGATCAACAATGCACTTTCAGTATTTGGGTTTATAATGAGACTCAGCACCTGAAACTTTTCCTACCTTGATATCATGAGCACATACCCTCAAAGTCAAATGTTCCATCCCCCTCCCATGCATCAAATACCCAAATGGCTCTTTGTTTGCAAGGTTGTGCAACAAAAGTGTATGTTGTGATGATCAAAAGTTAGAGTGTGATTCTGCACAATAGAATGCTTGAGACACAGCTCAAAGCAAAGCAAACCAGTGTGGTAGGATGAAACATCCAGAACTCTGGCTGGCTCCTTTTGTAAACTTGGTTTTCTAAGATAAAATACAGGAGGATCAGAATCTAGCGGTTCACTTCAGACTGGGGAAGCAAAAAGCCTGTTCACATGTGAATTGTTACATGGGAGGAAAACCCCATAAGAGTTATTGCACAGCTTCTTCAATAATAAATCTCTTGATTGTTTGTTTGGAGATGACTGTCAGGCTTGCTCAGAAGTGACAGATGTTCTGCACCATAATAAAGTTTAATTTTGTCAGACTAGTCTTTTTATTTATTAACAGAGGCCACTCCAGTATATTCCAAAGCATGCCTAGCTTCAGGTCCTCACCTGGAGAAGTCTCAGAATTTCTAAGCAGCTAGAACTCCAGATGAGGACAGAGGGATTTTCATGCACTCCATGTCTTGAAAATGGGGTCCGTAGAGCCTATTATAAGGTGCACAAGTGAGAGGCACTTTGTCCTGGAAGGGTGTTCGGAGGGTTACCACTGCTCAGGGTTTGACCCTGGTTTTAAGGTTTTCAAGCATCCTCTCAGGCCCTAGCATTCCGCCCCTGCACAACCTAAACTTGCATAAACCTATGCAAACCAAATACATGCACATTTATGCAATTAGCACCATCTTTTTTTAAATTGTATTTATTTATTTATTTTTATTTTATTGATACCTGACAGACAAGACAGCAGACATTGTCACTGCCTCGCAGTGCATAGCGAGGGATCACCTGCATGATCTGACAGTAGAACTACTATGACTCCTGGTTCTGTTATTTATGGTACATTGCAGCAGTTCAGATCTCAAAAAGTCCCTGTGGAAGGAAATCCCCCTGGGTTCCCATGCTGTGCTCTCTGGGGCTTTTCAAACTTCACTTTTATGAGGCTTGAAAGCACGCAGAGAGTACCACTCATTCCACATCATATATACACACAGCCATTTTCAGAAACATCACTGGCTCTTTCCCAGACATTTCCGGATCCAGTTCAAAACTGCTTTATTTTATTTTTGCAAAACTGCTCCTGTCAACACCATCTCTTTCTTCTGTTTTCTTCCTTGCTCTATGCTTTCACACGAGGTGGGCCACTACCTGTGCAAGAGCCGTTTCTCCTCTATGGTCCTGCCATTATTTTCTCCTCCTCATTTCCCTCCCCTCTCTCTACAAATTCAGCCCCCAAGATCATTTTTTCTCCCTTTCATTATGAGTCTACCACTAACATGGTTAGTTAGCCTTTTTCTGTGGCTGCAACTTGCATGAGAGATGCCATAAAAATTAAGCTAGAGGCACTGTGATCTCAAAGACAAAACAGCTAGAAATCAGGAAGTTCTGGTTTCAGTATTATTATTATTATTATTATTATAAGCATTTATATAGCGCTAGCAATGTACCTGGTGCTTTACAGAGAATAAAATAGACACGGTCCCTGCCCGAGAGCTTACAATCTAAAGACAGGGGGAGGGGAGACAGGGAAGGGGGAACAGAGGGAGAGACAAGGGGTGCGACATTAATGCTATTGGTTTGATATGTGTGTGCTTGTGTGACCATGGGTAAAGCCTACATGACTCAGTTTCCCTATTTGTAAAGAGGGGTTGTTAGTACTTAGTACCAGGCAGGGTGTGCAGAGGATTAATGGCTGTGCAGGAAGACACAGATGCTTAGCACTGTTCTCATAATGGTTTGATATCATACTCATTGAAGTTTTGTCAGATTTTACACTGAGCCCATGTCCCTGTGCCTGCTCACACTCCCCACAGCCCCACCTAGGTCAGCTGTCAGGGAGCCAGCCAGCTGTCATTTGTCCTTCCTGTCGAGATGCACATGTAACAGAGCGTAGCAGAGAAGAGAAAACCAGGCAGGGAGAGGCATCCGGAGAGAGAGCAGCACCAAGGGAGAGAGGAATCAGGGAGAGTTCATCAAAGAGGAACATCAAAGCATTGAGGAGAGACGAGGGGAAGAGCTGGGAATGACAGATCTGGTTTAAAGAGCCATCTATCTCCCAGCTCGAGCTATGTAAATTACACACGCTCTCCCCACTTGCTGTACTAACTGCTAATATTTTTTGGAAGTACCTCTCAGTTGCCAAAGTGTTCATCTTTTCCCTGACAGTAAAAGAGTAGGCAGCAATGAGCCATGCCCCCCCATTTCCCTAGCAGCTGGCACGTGGACAGCAGTGCTCCCAGGCCTTTTCTGCTAGCCCAAAGGGCAAGATCAATGGGAATTTCATACTGATTGCTTGCTCCTTCCATTACCCTCTCCATCCCACCCACTGCTGCTGACCCTGATGGTGGCACAGGCATTGTGGGAGAAATAAGGAGCAGGAAAGACTAGCCAGGGACCTCACAGCTGAGATACAGGACTTGGGGGAAACCTTGCTTGCCTTCTGTTCTCTGGCTCACAATTTGAATCTCCAGTGCTCAGGGTCTTCTTAAAATGTCAACAGAGGGCTGTGTTCAATTTGGGCGGGGCATGTGATTTTCAAATGGTCTTTGCTCTTTAATTCCTCAATCAAATCCCCTCCAGGGCTAGAGGTCCTTGCAATCTCTTTGGGCAAACACTACAGTTTGATAGGCTATGCTGTTTTTGACTCAGCCCTAGGCTAGAAGAGCAACAGAAACAAACGCTAGGAAAAGGAGTACACTTGATTCCAGGACTCTCCCCTCCCCCTTCCCCAGCTGCATTGCCTCCAATTCAGCCCTGCAACTTGTATTTCTCATAAGTGTCCTCTAAAATTTGCATATTTAGCCACTCGGGTTGTCACCTATTTATATTTTTCCATGTCACTTATGAAACATACATGTTGCAGGGCCTGCAATGACACCAATGCAGGCCCTGCAACATGTATTTTTCATAAGCGGCCTGGGAAAATATACATAGGCGGCAACCCTACTGGCCACCCTACTTCTCAGCTTTCCCAGCACCCTGAGGCCCATATGCTTCCAACTTGTCTCTCCCCTTCACTTAGCCGAACCTTCCTCACAGGGTTGTTGTGAGAATGAAAAGTTGTATTAAATTGTTCTATGTAAAACCTTCTGAAAATCTGAGTGCCGTGGCAGGGGCATGGCACTATAATAATAATAATATTAATAATAATTAATTAATAATTTTTATTATTATTGTTATTATTATTATTGGCTTGGCCTTGATTGCCCAGTCCAACTTTCCCCCTATCCTACTTGCTGCTCCCCATCCTGAGCTCAGGGACTGGGGCAAGAGAGGGAGAGAAACAAATGGAGAGGAATGGGTGCTGGCAGCAGAGGGCAGTGGGTTTGTCAGGATTCACTCTTCCTAAGAGTCCTGATCCAGTCCTACCAGCAGACATAGGGTAATTTCAGACGTGCCGGGTCTTTTGACCCGCCACGCTGAACCCCTGTCTTGCATCAGGGGGGCCATCCTTTATACGTGCCGGTCTGATCATGGAGGGGAATCGGGGAGGGGGTGGGGCTGCGCGGCACAACATGTGACTGCTCAGCCCCGCCCCCCGTGCTCCACCGGCCAGCCGCCTTCAGGGAGATGGGCGGGCACAGCGGCCAATCAGCCGTTGCGCCCAATTCCATACTGTCTGGACCACGGTCAGGAACGGGGTGAGGTAACAAACATTACTTTTGCCCCATTCCTGATCGTGGTCCAGCTAACCACGGTTCTGGAGGGGAGGCCGGTCTCACCTCCAGAACCGTGGTTAACTTTGAACCTTGCCAGGAATTCACCGGGGTGAACATCTGGCGGGGCTCAAACAGACGTTCCCGCAATCACAGCCACCACCCTGAATCCACCGTGATTCAGGGTGGTTGACTGTGATCCTGTAACGTCTGAAATTACCCATAGTGTACCTCTCTCCTGGCAGCTCCCACGGTCCTGTTAGAAATTAACCAAAAATCCACCTAAGGGTTAAAGTGTGAAAACCTTCTTCCACGCTTAGCTGACTCAAAAGAGAGAGATGCAAAATGGCTGCAAAACCCACCTTTCGGGCTGAGGATGAGCGTGAGATGAAATTACAGCCCAAAGGGTCAATGTCTCAGAAATTTCTAAGAGCCTGAAAACAGGGACTAGGAACGAAAGCGTCTCCTGAGCGATCACTCCAGCCTCACTGGTGCGGTGCTGTAATAAGGTGCTTTTTATGTAAGTGACCTATTTTCCGAGGAAGCCAGTTCTCCGAGTGGGGAATTGGAAAATGACTAGTGCAGCAGTTTCTTACTTTAATATGTTTTTATTCTCTGTGAGCAACAAGCAGCTCCTGTACCCAGAGCACTGAGGAACTGGCTGCTTGTATCAGGGGGGCCATCCTGATACCCAGCTGATATGGCACAGATGGAGGAAGGCGAGGCTGGCTGGCACTCCATGCAAGCTCCCTTGCATACAAAGCCGTACAGGAGCCCCCAGGCAGAGATTTCTTGCAATGATCTGCTGGAAAAAAATCTGCCTCTGCCAGCCTCCCCCACAGCCCCCTGCTGAGTCTCTGCCATCAATGTCACCGAACAGGGAAGACAATACCCTTTATTGGACCAACTTCTTTTGCAAGGGTGTGCCAGCTTTGGAGCTGCGCTGACCTCGTCTTCAGGCAGGAATGAGAAGGTCCTAGATCAGCCTGAGCTGAACACATAGAGGTTAGGTTAGATTAGGCTGGTGGTCAATTAGCACATTAAACAGTTCCGAAACCATAGCGGGTAAACAGATGGGTTAGAGACAGCTGCAGTGAGTCATGATGCTAATCCCTCTATTTAGACCAAGTAGAGTTATGAATTTTAGCTCTCAAACCTTTTGTTAAAAGGTGTTTGTACAGGGGGTGGGGTGGGAAACCCTGGCGAATGGGCCAACTATGGGTTATGGCTGGCTTTTTATTTTACCCCATTCCCGTTCCTGAACCTGGCCACTGGACTCAGCCACTGGACTCAGCCACTTGATTTTGTGAAGTGCAATAGCATATCTGGTTTCAAAAAAGGATTGAATAAATTCTTAGAGGGCAGATCCATACATGATGAGATCAGTCAAACTTGTCAGGGGAGGAGACCTCTGACTGCCAGGGTATAGGAGTGAATAGCAGGAAAAGGATTGCTTCATTATGACTTATGCATGTCTCTGAAGCAAGTGAAGCTGCTCACTTTTTGGGAGACACAGGATGTTGGGCTGGATGGACCATTGCTCTGACCCAGTACAGCAGTTCTTGTGTTCTTATCTGTGAGCGCCGAAAGAGGGTTCTCTGGGGGAACCAGCTGAGATTAGAATGCAGGCTCCAGCGGGCGGCAGCCCTCGGGCAGCGCCCGAAGGGCGACAACAAAAGGGCACTGGCCGTTTAGTGGCCGTTGTGAGGCCAGTGCGAGGACAGCAAGGAGCCACCCTCCTGACAGCGCCTACACCACACTGCCTCTTCTGACCATCACCACCGGACATTGCGCAATCACTCCCTTACCACCCTCAGGCCAGGTTACCCATTCTGCTGCCCGGACTGTTGCCACCTAGGATACCTCCCCATATCTCCCTCGCCTCCCCGCCCTCTATTTCCCCATCCTTCTCACCCT
>QEPC01014265.1:157683-180836 GCA_003113815.1 Sphenodon punctatus | reverse complement strand
GAGTCACCATCCATCCTGTTCTCCAAACTCATAGCTTGGGCTTCATCTTTGACACGCACCTCTCTTTTACTTACATTGACTCTGTTGCCAAATCCTGCCGGTTTGCCCTTCATTACGTTGCTCGGATTCCTCCCCTTTCTCTCTACCTCCTCGGCCAAAACCCTTGTTCATGCCATGGTTATCTCTCGCCTCGATTACTGCAACCTCCTCCTTGCTGGCCTCCCTCGCTCTCACCCGTCCCCCCTTATCGCAATCCCAAACTCTGCTGCCAAGGTCATTCTCTCTGCCTGTCGCTTCGACCATGTGCAGCCTCTCCTCTTCTCTCTTCACTGGCTCCCCCTTCCTGAACGTATCCTGTTTAAACTCCTGGTATTCACGTTCAAAACACTCCATGACCAAGCTCCCCCCTTACCTCTCAGACCTAATCTCCCTACGCACGCCTGCACGTGCTCTCCGCTCCTCCTCTGTCCCCTCCCTCACTCTTCCTCATTTCTCCTGCTCACCTAACCGCCTTCGACCCTTTTCCCTTGCTGCCCCTCATGCCTGGAACTCCTCCCCTGCCCACATCCACCTTGCCCCCTTCCTCCGCTCCTTCAAATCCCTCCTCAAGTCCCATTTTTCCTTGCCGCCTTTCCCAATGCCTGCTAGTCGTTCCCCATATACTTACTGTTTGCCCTCCTCTGCAGACTGCTGCAGCCAACCTGTTTGTAACCAAGCCAAGCACATGCACCTGAGACTTCGCTTTGTTTGTCTTCTCCCCTGTCTCTCCCACTGTCCCCTCTCCCTGTCTCCCCCTCCTTGTCTTTTAGATTGTAAGCTACAGGCAGGGACCGCGTCTATATCTATATCTATGTTCTGTACAGTGCCAGGTACATGACTGGTGCTATTTAAATGTTTATAATAATAATAATAATAATAATAATAATTAATAATGACAGGAGCTTCATTTGTGGGTCAGATCCATGATCTGGAGCTTCCCGGTCCCTGCTCCGAGCACCCACTGAACCATGTGCTCTGCTTTGGCACGCCTTGTCTGCATTTCTTTGTCACACTCCTTTTCTCTGCAGTCCACTTCCTGCCTCCATGACCTGCAAAATCCTCCTCACTGCCATCTCTGAGAATGCTTCTGTTTTAGTAATGAAATAATTTGGACTCTGTCAATTAAGGACAAATGTGACAAATGTTTTGGGTGATATAGGTTAACATCTCTCCATGTTTTATGGTCATTTACAGGTTCCCTTTCAGGGAAAAGACTGAGAGATCAGAAATGGAGTGGTTGCTCAGCTCTGGAAGAAGTGTTCACCCACAGGTGACTGGGTCTGTCTGCTTGTCCATAATCACTCAGCTGAGCTTGCAAGGTTGTCCAGTTTCACCCACAAGACTTCCGTAGGGTAGCTGGTGGATTCCGAATTGTAATTTTGAATTATTTGCTGTAAAAGGTGTTGATAATGGCTGTGGTAGAGATGTGTCTGACTGCAGGTTTCACCCCTGATGCTCTGGCAGGGCCTTATTCATCCATGGGCTGGCATGTCCTAGTTTGTGAGGAGCTTGCTTGAAGGCTTTCCTGTCAACCCATAGACTCTGAAAGGAGGGACAGTGGCTCTCAAAATGTGGGATATAATTTGCATACAATTTTCATAAATACAAATTTAGAATGATCTGTTACTTAACTACAGCTTAAATGTTTTTTTTAAAAAAGAAAGCAGTCTTAAGAAGTTAAAGAACTTGCATATATCCATACAACAACCTCACTCATAAGCCAGATTTAAACCCTTATCTTGTCAGTCTTTATGTCCAAGCTCTATCACAACACTTCCTGTAACTGCTTGGTCTCCACACCCCCGTGTCCAGTGAACTTTACAGTTTGCACAGCCCTCATTTTGACACTAAAGCTTTCACACACTCAAGCCATTTCTCCTGTGTGGATTCTTTGACAGAGGAGATGCTAGGAGGATTTTCTCATAGATGAGTATTAGCAATACTCACTTAACAGAGAGGCTGGTCACATTTGTTATTATTTTTTTAAAAGAAATTGAATTGATCACATTATTAGCCCCTTACAAGGGCCAGGTTTTAACCTGTAGCCAGCTGATTTTTTTCAAGAGAAATGCTTGGAAATCATAGCTCTACATTGCCCCAAATAGTTTTTTTAATTCCAAAGACTGACCATCTCCTCCAGGTGTTGGAGAACCCTATTATTCTCTCTGAAAGGAGAAGAGTCATTAATGAGTCAGAGGATGTTACCACACATGATGGCAGACTGTCACCATCACAACCCAATCCAGACTGGGAAGCCGCTTGCAACCCAGTCAGGATTGGGTCCAACCTCAGAACAAACTTCACACAGCCGGGCTGGGGGCAGGGAGCTGCACAAAGGTGCACCTGTCCAGCCTAGCCCCACCCCCATGCTGCGCCCAGTGGCCTGTCCCCCCATGACGGGCAGCCATGATGGCCTGTGACTGACTGCTGGTCATGGTAGCCACTCCAGACTGGGCTGGGAACAGCAGACTACCACACATGATAGCCTGCTTCAGTCTGGTTGGTTGGGCTATTTCCTGGGCATGTTGGTGGCTAGCCCGAGCTGTCATTCCAGAGGTTTCCGGGATCACAGTCGGGGCTAGCTGCCAACATGCCCGGGAGAAATCCATGGCAAACATCTACTGGCCCCAACAAATGTGATGGTGACCCATGGGCCAAAGTGGACCACATCAGGCCACTGTCATGTTTGTTAATATCCAGAACAACAGAGAATTCCTTCTCTCTCCTATGGGAAGGGCTGCTCTGAACTAACCTAGGGCAAACTGTTTGACTGGTCTGGCTCTTTAAGGCTTGAGAATTTAACTCATGTTCCCATTGATGGTTTTCAAATTGCTCTCCCTCTCATGCATCTCCTTTTCTAATCTGGAACTTTACAGCAGTTTTCTGGGACAGATAGCAAAAGAGGTGTGAAATCAGGAACATCCCGGAAAATCCAGAACACTTGAGAGGTATGCCTGAAGGTGGGAGAGGAGGAGGGGGAATGTTTGAGCTGATGAACAGAAGCAAGTTCCCCATAAACCAAGACAATGCAACCCAATGAGGAATGAGACCTGGCCTGAGCAGCAGGTATAAAACCAGCAGACATCTCCACTACAGCCATTTCCAACATCATAGCGCCACTATGAGCCAGTCCACTTTGCCTCCCTGTACTGTAAAACAAAACTAGGAAAGAACCCCCCACCCCTCATCAAACATCTGGGGAACAGCTAATGGCTATTGCTATTAGGTAATATTTTACAGTCTCAGCATGTGCTTCTAGATTAGGTCTGAGGTTGAGCAGCCTCCCCCGGAGGTTTTGTTTTCTTTGGCCTGTGCCATTAGCTCCGACTGAATGTCTCTGTCATATCTAGGCCTGACTAGCCACGTACTTTGTTTAATTCAGTCTGTTTATTGCTTTATTTTAAATGAAGCTGGTTTTCAGCCAGGGAGCTGATTGCAGCTTCCTCTGTTTACTGACTTCCTTTTTTTGGTATTTGCAATTCTAAATATGCAGCATATTTATTATAAACATGTCGTTACAGACGAGGGATGTGGCCCCTCAGAGGCAGAGCACAGTCCCTTTCTATATCGTGGAAGCTTCAGAGACCTCCCTCAATTAACAAAGAGGGTCAGAAGCAGCAGCTCTGAATGTCTTAAAGGAAGAAAGAAGCAACCTTGTCAAGGGGTCATGGCTGGACTCCATAGGCCAGACTGTCTCCCAAACAGGTAGTTCTAACCTAACCTAACACAGTTTCAGAGAGTAGGAAAATCCCCCAGATCTTCATTTTGCATTCTCTTTTGCTCCATTGCATTATTTTCACCATGTCCTAGCAAGTCTATCTGTTGTATTTGTAAGGAGCTTATCATTGTGGTATGTAAGCCCAGGCTAGCTGTAACTCCTTGGGTCACCAGTAAATAATGCCTGCACAGTTTAGAACTGAAATTTAAGCTACAACGCTATTGCTTCACAAGGTTCTGATCATGCAGGAAATTTATAACAATCGGTTTTTGTTACTTTCCCTAGTTGGAAAAGTATCTAACCACAGGCAGGGCCCTGTGGTTAATGTTCTCATGACATTCAGGCTATCTGGTATAACCATATGTCTTACCACATGCTTTTGATCTGATAGCTTTGCTGCTGCTCTCAGGGGCATGTGATATACATTAAATAGGACTGGTTTTGAGGGGTTTTGCAAAGATATTCTCATAGGACGCTTTCCAAAATGCAACTACACAATCACTCAGCTAGCTCATATGATAGACCATACTGGAAACACATTTCAAAAGACATTCATCGGATGCTTTTAGATGCCACAGAAAGTTCCTGGAGACCCCTTCAGCAACACCGTAGGCTTATTACACAATGGAGTGGCCTCCAGTATAGTCTAGTGATGTGTGAATAGGTCCACCATGTGATAACTCTTAGGGTGGTCTCACATCGCACATAATACTGATTAAATCTGATGTCCAGGGGCTCCCCATGTATAATGAGCCCCAGATTAGTGTTACGTGTGAGTTGTAGTCCTCACAATGGGAGTTGTAGTCCTCACCCTCACACCCACCTTAAATGTGGATTGAGAGTTTTGATCAAATCTAAACTCCCAATCCATATTCAAAGTGGGGCTGGAACTCCCATTGACTTCCTCACACATAATACTAATCCAGGGCTCATTATACATGTTCCAGGGACATTGGGTTTGATCAGCATTATGTGTGAGTCCATCCTGACACAATACACAGTAGAAGTACCATGACCTTCATGAAGCTGTTTGCCTTGCCAAATGGAACAAAGGGGAGATGTTCTCTCTCAGTGAGTAACTAGAGCAGAGAAACTAAAACAACACATGGACCTTTGGAAAATTGTATGTTTCCATGGACATGACCCAGGAATCACTCAAACTCGATTACTGCTTGTCCTGGGCAGCCGAACAAAGAGGGCTGCCCAGGTGGGTCCAGGCTGTTTAAGCCGGCCCGTTGGATCACCTCGACAGCCAAAACGCACCTGGCATAGGCCAACAGGCTTCAGGTGGTTGGTGAGTGACATGGGGCAGGCACGTACCTGACAGTAAGGTGTCCTTGCTCTGTGGCAGTAAGGTGTTCATGGCTGCAGGATTCCCTGCTGGCCCTCACAAAGACACCATCTGCTGATGGGCAGGAGCATTCCTTTCAGGATCACATCAGACACCCTTCATCCAAAAAGAACTGGACATTGTGAGGATGTCATATCCATCTTTGCAGAATTGTTGCCAATGGGTCAGGCTCTAGATGGAAATGGCATTTCTGGCTGAAAGAAGTACCCAAACGATATCTCCTTTTGGACATACTGAAGTTCAACTTTAAGTCGTTGGCTCCCTCCAGGTTCACCGAGACACACACATACAGTGCTCTCTTCACAAAGTTGTAGGCGTCACCTGAAAGTAGAAGGAAGTCATTCCTCCAGCAGCACTGCAGGAGAGACTTAAGAAGCTCAGGGAGGCACTGAGACAGCACACAGCTGAAGGAACCAACCTTACAAATGTACATCTCCAGCAAGGGAAAAAGGAACCCAGGATTGAAAGACCACCAGCTCTTTCATCTGACAGAATTCAGTTTCCTCCCACAGTACAAGCAATTAGTATTTATTATTATTTTCAATGTATATGTTGCCCTTCTCCTAAAAGGACTCAGGGTGACCTACAGGAGATAAAAATCAGAATACCAAAAGCATTCCCCCAGCCGACTCTAAATCTTCCCACACCCCACCCCATAACCTTCTACACCCCATGTCACACAAAATCCAGTGAAATCTAGTTCCCTGCCTTACCCACTCCCACTGTCCAGATCCAAGGCTGGAGCAAGGAGGCAGGGTCTCCAGACAGTTGTGCAGGACCAGGTCAAGGGTCCAGAAGGCGTTGTGCAGAATTGGGACCTGAGAATGCAAGAGTTCACAGGCATTGAGGGCATCATGGTGGGAACAAACATACGGTTCAAAGGGACTGGGCAAAGCAGGCAGATGGACGGACTGGGTCAAGGGCAAAGCAGGCTCATGGGCCTGCAGCAGAGCATTCATACGGGCAGTCGCATAACAGGCTTCTGAGTAGCGGTCAAGTGATCATCAAAGAAGACATACCAGGCTGGCTCCAGGGCAGATGTCAAGCACGCTGTAGGGCAGATACCAGGCAGGGTCAGAAGGATCGGGTTGACAGATACCAGGCAGGGCTAGAAGGCCAGTCCAAGGCACACAGAAGGTCCAGGAGAAATAGAGCTGACCCAAAGCACTGGAAACAGTAGGAGACACACACAAACCAAGGGAGAGACTGGAAACAGAAGGGTGACTGGGATCCAGGTATAGCTTGCCATCCCACAAACTGTAGAACTTTGCCCAACTCCAGCAAGCCCAGAACCGCCCCCAGCCATCCCTGCCAGCTAGGGTCCAGGGTGGTGGCGCCAGGGGTGCCAGGCTGGGCTTTTGGGCAGCAGCTAAGGATGCTCCCCACTTTGGGCAAGTAGGATTTTTATGAATTATTAGTATAGCACCAGCCACGTACCTGGTGCTGTACAATCAATAGTTATAGACAGGTCCCTACCCCCAGGGGGCTTACAATCTAGGAGACATCAGGAGAAACAAGAGTACATTCACGCGGTTGAGAAGTTGCAGGTGCACATGCTTCACTTAGTTACAGGGAAGAGTCTGAGTGAGTGGGGAAGAGGATGCAATTTTACTCATGATGAGCTAGGCAAGGCCTGACGGAAGAGGTAGGTTTTCAGGAGGGATTTGAAAGCTGGGTGGGTGGAAGCAGAGCGATCCTAACCCGCATCCTCCCATGTACTGTGTTTGTCACCTGTCCAAGGTCAATCTTCCCAGTGGACAAGAAGAACACTATAGCCAGAATGGGTGCCTTCAGGGAGTGGCACTGAGAGGTTCATGCTGCGCCTGGGGAGTCAGGGTTGGCCCCTAGGACACCTACTCCCTTCTGATCTAGGAGCAAGTGTTTCCCCCTGCAGCACCCGCACTGCACATCCCAGCTGAGTGTTTAGCAGTGCTCTTCCCCGCACTGATAGACAGCAAGTTCCTCCCCTGCCCAGCATGCCTTGGAGTAGGAGAAAGGGAATGTGCCCAAGGGGCACCTCCTGTAATGCCTTGGCTTGATGTCCTCACTCTTAGATGAGCCTCTGGGTTGGTGCTTGCTTCAAAGCATGACGGTATCAGCCTGCTGAACCATGATAAGGGGGGCAGGAGCACACAGACAGAATGAGGCACACAAATAGTGGATTCAGGAGCTGGAATGCAACTAGTTAGCAACTGGCTGGGCTGAAGCTCCATACCAGAGATTCCTAAACTACGGGTCATGACCCCAAATGGGGTTGCCCCCTCTGTGGGTGGGTCCACAACTGGATTGATATTAGCAATACTATGCAAGCTTTTGTTGGTGTCTGGGGTCATGGGTTTATACTTAAGTCTCATAATGGGGTCTCAGAGGCAAACGTTTGCGAACTGCTGCTCCATACATTGACTAACTCTGCCCACACACATCTTTCCTTGATGAGCAAAGCTCCTTGTGCATTTCAGGGGCTTGTCTCTTGCAAGGAAGTAGGTCATTCTCATAATCTCTTCAGCCTTGTATTTAAAAGCTCATCCAAATTTAAGCCCAGGGTGTGTCAGTCTTATTGCTCCTTGCAATTCTCCCGTCTGTTTTGGGGGCCTCATCCAAAGCTCACCAATGTTGGTAGCAGTCTTTCCATTCAGTCCTATGGGCTTCAGCTCAGACCCAATGTGCATTCGGAGTAGAATCAATGTGGGACAGGAAAATGGGTTCAGAGAAGGAATCCCTGGGAAGCGCTGTGTCTTGCCAAGAAAATCTGTAGTTATTTTCCTAATTGTTTTTATTTTTGCAGCTACAGCATTTAGGATGGCACCACACTAGAACAGACTAGCGCTGCATTCCCACAAGATGCTAAGTGCACTAAAATCCATTCCCATGGCTTTTATTTTGAACACGTGAAAAGGTTAGTTCACAGGATGCACTGGGTGTAACGAGTTTTTACTCGAAAAAATTAAGCTCGGAAACCAAGGTTTATCAATTGTGCTAACTCCCTCACATGCATTTGTTGTTACATGTGAAGGAATACATTATGGAATACCTAGCAGTGGCCATGGCAATAGAGGGTAACTAACTTTTAAAGCAGGGGGGAGGAATGTGGGAACAGTGAAAATGCAAGCTTACATTTCTCCATAAGAAACTGAAGGGGCAAGAGAAAAGACTTGTATAAATTGAATGCAACAGTGGCCAACAATGGCTTAACCAGAGTACCGAGGGTTGCACACGCTGCAGTTATTCAGAAATGAGTAGCATTATAATTTCCATTTAATATATGGAAGCCTGAAGTGCAGAGAGGGTAAGTGACTGGGCCAAGTCCATAGTCAGAAATAGATTTCAGGAGTTCCCAGCCTCCTCTTCACTAGACTGCACTGCCTCTCTTGATGCCTTTTGAGAGCACATTTGAAATAGACTTATGTAAGAAATGCATGGGTGCATCAGAGAGATTTGTTGACATTTCAGATGAAGGCAGACAGAACATATTTCACATTTCAGTGAATGCCAAGATTTTCCTTCAAGGTAAATGTTGATCTTCGCTTCACCTTGGACAACATATACCTCAAATACACGTTGCTGCTCATCTCAACAGGAACCCACATCTGTTTGTTCTCCAGGTAGCCACACTGAGATGTGAAGCTACTACAAATCTTGCTTGACTAGCAATTGGCCCTCTCCCTCACTGTGGGTGTTTTTATAAGAGATGTTACTCCATATGGCCACCCAGAAGCCACTGAGCCCACTGCCCATCGGAAGGTGGACCTATGTCAGCAGACCGGTCCGTCATTCATAAGCACTGTGGGCTGGGGACATGGCCTTTACAAGTCACAAGCAGGGCCAGCCTTAAACATTGCGGGGCCCAGGGCAGTGGAGAAATGTGGAGCCCCATTGTCCTGCCGGTGGCCGGTGGGACTGGGGGCACTCCCCGGCTCAGTCTTGGGGTGCTACCCGGGCTTGGACTCAGGGATGGGTGGAGGGGGCACTCCCCTCTGCCCAGCCCCAAGCCCAGCCATTTTTCATGGCACTTACCACTGCCACTGGTGCTGGTCTAGGCCCCATGCCAGGCCCGCTCGCGGCTCCTGGGTTGCATTGGGCGCTGCAGCAGCAGATTGAATCTGCCGCCGCACCGCCCGCTGACAGAAGTTGACAGGGAGTGAGGGAGAGGCGGGGTCTCTGCCTCTCCCTCACTCCCTGGCCCCCTCCACTGCCTGTCTCAGACTCAGCTAGGGAGTGTGAGAGAGGCAGAGGCCCTGCCTCTCCCTCATTCCCTGACCAAGACTGACAGACAGCGGAGGGAGCCAGGGAGTGAGGGAGAGACGGGTCCTCTACCTTTCCATCACTCCCTGGCCGAGACAGACCGTGACCAGGAGTTGGATGCCTCGAGCGTGCCCTCCCCGCCCCCAGGAATGGAGTCCAGACCAGCCGCCCCAAACTGCCCCGTGGTAAGGTTGGCCCTGGTCATAAGTGTTGGAATTTTATTAGTGGTCAAAAAACCAAAAAACCAAAAGCAGCTTGAATTGTTAATAGCAACAGCTTAGTAGTAATCAACACCTTGGAGACTGTTTCTAGATTAAAATAAAATACTTTATTGAGAAGTACATTGTGATAGGAAAGGCCTATCCCTAGGTCTTACTAGCTAGCTGCCACCAGCATGGTGGCTGGTCATGTTGAAGGTCAGAGAGAGAAGAAAGGAATGGCAAATGGTCAGGAAGAAGGAGGAAGTCCAGTGGAGCTTCCTGGGCACATCCCACCTGGGAGGGCGCTTAGAAGCAGAGATCAGGGAAGGTTAAAGTGACATTCACAGTAACTCACTATCTCTACTCCCAATGCCCCTAGCGGTCATTAGGGTTTGTTGGTGCAAAAGGTGATGTCATCTGGAGCTGTTTTTCCAACAATAAGAATGTGCTGGGAGTGCTGGGGAGCCCAGGTTCCCCAGTGCTCACGCCAGAAACATGTCAATTGCAAAGGCCAGCCCGGTGCACTTGCCTCTCCCTGATGGTCCATGGCAAGGGAAGTGCATGGCAGCAGCCTGCGTGGCCAGGGTAGCCACTCTGAGAGCTTCCTTTTTGCATCCTTCCCCACACACTCCAGATGAGTGAGTGCTTCACGGCAGCATCAGTCCGTGGATGGCCATGGACCCCTACCCCCATTGCCTTGCTCATTTAAAAACACCTTGTGGGGCTGGGTGGGAGAACAGGCCAGAGTAAATGGCTGCCTAAATTACAGGCTTCTCAGTTTGCCCTTTGGAGACCTGGGTCTGCCCCACCCTCTGAAAGCCTGGACTTCCCACAACATCTAGAGTTAGAGAAGACTCCCAAGGAAGGGACTGGAGAAAACTATGGTGATCACTTACACTTTCTTCCCCCACCTGCTTCTGCAGTGAAGAGGCTGCCATGGGTGTAGAAGTCTCTCATATGAACAGGAGAGGAGTTCAGATGGAAACCCATTCACCCTAGTACTGGAATAGCTCTGGGTCAATTAATAGGATGGGGACACCCCTGGCCAATGCCCAAGCCTCCTTCCCCAAGCTCCTTATATCTATGCACTCTCTCTGGTGGAGACCAAGTTTCTCTCTCTAAGATGTTCATTGTGCCCCTCCCTCTTGTGCACATATACACATTGGTGGCCACTATTTGGACTAGGTACAGGGAAAATCCAGCCCCCAAAGATGAGACAATACATTCCCTATGGCCATTCCCCCCCAACCTGAGAAGTGGGAGGCGATACATCAGATTTGGGCCCATGCTTCTCCTAAAGCTGCCAAGAATCCCTGCCAGCAGACTATTCAGGTGGGACATGGGGTGTTTTTAAACAAGCACGGCTGGGTGTGGGTGCGTGTGTGGCCTCTGAGTGGCACTGCCATGAAGCAGCCACTCAGGTGGAGTTTGTGGGGACCAATTCTAAGGGGTTGCTCCCAGCATGGCTACCGCAGCTGCCACCTCACACTCCCCCTGCCACAGATCATAGGGGAGGGGCAAGTGCACGGGGCTGGCCTTTCGAATTGACATGTCCCGGCGTGAGCACTGGGGAGCCCGGGATCACCAGCGCTCACAGCCAGTTCCTGTGACTTTCAAAGAATGAGTCCCTCATCCACAATGCCTATGAGTGACAGACTGGTCTGCTGGCATGACTGGCTGCCATCGTTCATACGGGCCAGGAATGTGTGACCACCATTTGCCATGCACCTTTTTGGCTTGTTCTGCACGGAGCACTCTGGATTTCTTGGCAATGCACCATGAGTAGCTATGAGTGGGTAGCACGTGGCTCCCAGGAGCACGTATTCTCCCACTCCACCTTCAGACAGGCGGTCAGATAAGTGACTCCTGGTTGACTATGAGTGGTAGCATTTCATTTAAAAACACCCAGGCTCTGTAAAGCCACTGACTCATCCACCCTTTTGTGTCTGGGACATGCATGATGTATAACCCACCTGCACGGATTTTACTGTCACTAATCTCCAATTTTGTCACTCAGTGCTTTGGCATGAATCCTTTGTAGATGAGGTTAGGAAACTAATGTGCAAGCTCGGAATACAAATTGCAACAGCCCCCCTTCCTTTTGTCCCCATGCACTCTGTGCTAAAAACACTCTCTGCTAGATGTAGCTTTCTTCTTGTTCCAGGTACAGCACATCCAACTTGATTTAATCCCTGTGGTTCCTGCCACATGCATGTCTGGGTCCCCATTCTAACACTTAGAGTTCATTTATTGCAGATGTTGTGATTTTCCCTAACTGTGTGAAATCAGAGAGGAATAACTCTCTGAATTTATAACAGAACACAACTTCCTGACAAGACAATCTTCCACCATTAAAGTCAAAGGGAGTTTTGCCATTGACTTCAGTGTGTGAAGGGTTGCTCCCTGTGTGTCCATCCCTTGCAGAGTTGGAGTAAACCAGACTCCCATGCTATTTCCCTACCACACAGCACTTATGAGCTGGATGCCTCTAGACTGTGACCAAGAAACTCTTATTACTACTTGAACCCAGTCTCTGGTACTGTCCAGAAGCCTTTACACTTAGAAATGTGTAGACATTTAGAAACAGCTGAGTAGGGGTGTTCCGAATAGTAAAAAATCTTTGCAGGTATTTCTGAGGGTCCGAGGAGCAGTCACAAGTGTTCAGGCTGCTCCTTGGATCCTCACAGAATACTCGCTGAGTTCTGAGAAGTGGGGTCAGGGGTGAGATGGGCGCTTAGTGGGAGCAGGGGGCCTAGCATGGGGGCTCAGGAGTGGGTTACTCCTTCCAGAGTGATGTGTGGCCTCTTCCCGGCTGGTAACTTAGAAAGTAAAAAAAAACAACAACTGAGCATGCTCAGAAAGGACCTGAGGTGGCCCTTTGAGCATGCTCGGCCCTTTTAAAAGATGGCAGTGTTTTCCAAAGGACTGAGTTTCAGCACTACAGTTGAGCTTCTGGCTGACGTTTTTGTGGGCCTCAGACCTCGCTGCATTGCCCACTTTGTCATAAATCTGCCAGAATTATGACAGCATTATTTTACAGTGACATTAAACACTTTCTTTGGTACACATATATTGCAGGCCCCTTAACTTGGCCTCCGCCTCAGCATCTTCTCACACCCCTACAGGAGAGATCTACCACAGATCCTCTCTGCATTTGGTTTTGCCCTAAGACTACAGGGTTCCCAACATCCAGACCATTTTGCTAATGGTCTTTTTAGCATGAGTTTCTTTCAGCCCAGCTTTCCATCCCTAGTGTCCTCATATGGGCCAACCAGCCATCTCTCAATTTGGCTCACTATCTATTTAGTCTATTAAAGACACAGATGCTTGCCTCTATATGGCCTGCTCCCCAGAGGGTTGCATTCTACAGTGACTCACCTAGGCCATCCTTGACCTGATCCTATAAGCACTTAGTGTCACCTGTTACAGGCAGTAAACCTGCTGCAAATGTAAAAGCCAGGAAAGACAAGTCTGGGAATTTTATCCTAGTGCATGTTGCACTAGGATAGTGCACTCCAGGGTCACTTTTGGCCATCTCTACTCAGAGGGACACATGCAAAGTTACCAGGGGGAGCTACAGGTTAGCAGCAAGATGTATGGCCAAATGTAAGCCAATTACATTTTTGTAAGCCACCACAAGTCACCATATGGTGTAGAGAGACACGGTATAAGTGTATTTATAAATAAATAAAAATAAATAAAATGGTGTGTGAGAGATTGCACTGTATGTCTGTAATATGGTTGGCTCTAAGCAGCACTAAATCCCTCAGAAAAACACCAACCCCTTGTATCACTAAGCCCCTAGAGATGTCTGGTATAACTAACTAAAAACAGAGAACGGTCAGGGTCTCCGAGGTCAGCATCCTCTGTCCCTCATGCAGTTTATCCTCCACTGTTCCCTGGACGCTGGCAGTAATCTCCTTTGGAACTCTTCCACTGACAGTGACTCAATGCCCTCTCTTGGTGACTAAATTTGCATTTCCACAATTGGTTTCTTGGCATCTGGGACAAGAAATCGCTCTCAGCGTAGCTGTCTAGGAGTAAATGGTTATTGTCTCTTTAATAATGTGTATCCTGCTAGAATCCAGGGGGAAGAGATAAAAACGGAGGAGCCATGTTGTGGAAAGGAGCAAGCAAGCTGTGTTGTGGAAAAACTGTGAAGTCATGCAAAATGCTACCCAGCTTGGCATTTGCTCTGTCTAGACAACAGCACAGGTTGCTGTATTATGTAAAAGGTAGAGCAAAGTCATGGCCTATGTCCTAGCTAGCTCTCCAGAACTTGGTCTAGAGGAGCTTGAAATAGATATGCCTTGTGAAGGCCAATTGCCAAATCCCGCCCAGAGACTCATGCTACCTGTCCTGCACAATTGAAACACCATGCTGCCAGAGCCAGGTGAGATAATGCTCACCTTGCAGACTGATGCAGCCTCAGGTGAGCATTATCTCCCTACATCTTCCCCATACAGTTGCCCGGCAGTTGCAGGAACATCTGGATCATGTGGCTTTTCTTGATCCCTCGCAGTCAGGATTTTGTCCGGGTTATGGCACCAAGACTGCACTTGTGGTGTTGGTCAACGACCTGCGCCGGGAGTTATATCAGGGTCGTTTGGCCCTGCTGATTCTATTAGATTTGTTGGCTGCTTTTGATATCGTTGACCATAAGACGTTGGTGACACACCTGCGGGACCAGGCGGGGGTAGATGATATGGTTCTTGACAGGTTCTGCTCCTTCCCGGCTGGAAGAACTCAGCAAGTGGTGCTCGGGGATTATTTTTCATCATACTGAGACCTCTCGTGTGGAGTCCCGCAGGGTTCTGTTTTGTCCCCTCTCCTGTTCAACATGTATATGCAGCTGCTTGGCGAGGTGGTCAGGAGATTTGGCATGCAGTGACATCAATATGCTGATGACACCCAGTTTTACTTCTCTTTTTCATCAGACCCAGTCTCGGCAGTCTCGGTGCTTACCGGGTGTCTGGCAGCTGTGGGGGATTGGATGAGCGCGGATCGACTAAAGCTGAATTTCGATAAGATGGAGGTGATGTTGGGGGGTAAGGCGGTGGGGGTGATGATCCCCATCATTGATGGGGTCTTCACTGGTTCCCCAGGTACCAGTGGCTCCTTGACTCGCAGCTCCACTTGGATGCTTAGGTGGAGTCTGTGGCAAGGGGTGCATTTCGCCAATTACATCTGGTGCATCGGCTTCAGCTGTATGTTTCGGACTCTGACCTGGCCACTGTCATCCATGCTTTCATCACCTCTAGGCTAGACTACTGTAATGCGCTCTACGTGAGGCTACCCATGGTGACAGTTCGGAGACTGCAGCTGGTGCAGAACACAGCGGCCCATCTCCTGGTGGGACTGGGCCGCCGGAAACATATTACACCAGTTCTTTGGTCTCTACACTGGCTGCCTATAATCGTCCGGGCCCAATTCAAGATGTTGGTGCTTGCCTATAAAGCCCTAAACAGCCTTGACCCAACCTATTTGCGGGATCACCTCACCCTTCTGGTCCTGTATCCACCCCTGCGGTCAGCGGAGGGGTGCTCTCCTGGAGGTCCCCCGAGTCTACTGAGGGACCACGATGGGGAGGTCCTTCTTGGTGACTGCTCCACAACTGTGGAACTCCCTGCCAGTGGAGGCCCATCTGTCCCTGGATCTCCTTTTCGATCACTTTTCGATGCTGTTGTAATATGTGGCTGTTTCACCGGGCTTTTGATGGAACGGGTGGGGGGAATGGGTTAGGGTGGTGGGTGGTTAGGGATATTTTATTTCCTCCTTGTTGTTGATTGTTTTAAAGGTTTTTATTATTGTTTGTGAGCCTCCCAGAGCTGCCTGTGGCTGGATGGGCAGGGTAAAATTTTAAATGAATAAATAAATAAATACATCTAATAGGAATTAGCAGCAGAGGTAGCACAGATGCAGTAACTTTACTGGACCACTTTACTAGACCACTAATCCACTCCATGGGCTTCCTGAAAGATTCAGTTTATGGAAACCTTGTTAAGCTTTCCACAGCACGTTCCACTGAATCCAATTGCAGGTTAATTTGAGTCTCCAATTAATTTGATCAGGCAAACCTCAGAGACCAAAGAATTTGTATTCAAAAACAGCACAACAGCTTCCCTTTGTTTAGATCAATTTTGAATGATTTAGGAGGGTATTTATTGGGTAATTTGGTCAATGCATGCATTAAATTGCTATTTAATAAATAAGGAAAGCTCAAATGCTGAATGAGACAGGGAAACCTAGGTGATATTATAATAGAAGGTGGTGAGTAATGAATGGGTTTGGGTGATGGATGAAGTGATCCACAGAGCTGTGTTTCACCTACCTTGGAGGGATGTTCTCAGAATTAATCAATTAATGTCTACAAAGTGGTTTATAAACCTCAGATGAAAGGTGCTATTGAAGTGCAAAGTGTTGTTATTAAGACATTCTTATTGACATCACAACCACTGCCATGTGCTACACAAGCTGCTGTAATAGGCCTCCCTGATGGCAACAGTGAGAAGAGGATCAGTTACTGGTGGAGATCAAAGTGACAGCAATCTGTCACATAATTACAGAGGGGCAGGGGGCTTTGCCCCAGACAACTGCAACCGGGTACCCGGCAAGTTGGGCACCCTGTAGAATTTGGGGTGCCGAATTTGCCCCAGTTGCAATTTTTACCTGGACGTGACCCGCTGGGCTACCCAAATCCCTGGGCTGATTCACCTCACCACTGTGCTGCTCCTCCAGTCCAGTTGCTGCTCTCTGCTCCTCTCTGGCCTGTGCTCTGCTTAGCTGAGATGGAGACTTCCCTGCTCAGCCTTTTTGGACGGGGAGGAAGGAAGAGGCCTCTCCTTACATGTGTGCACCTCCCTAATGAGTCCCCTGTTCCCAGGTGGACCCAAAATGGGGGTGTACACAGGACCCAGGTGCACCTCTGACATGGGTCCCTCTGAGAATTGCCTCCGCTCGCCCCTCCGGTACTGGGGAGGCAGGCCCGCTGAGCAAGGAGCAGGACAGCTGGGGGGCTTTTCCCACCAACGGGGCTGCAGCAGCCCCGGAGACGGGAAGTGTCCATGTGGCACGCTAAAATTAGATCCCGGTCGGGGTTGCTAGGCAACCCCGGCCAGCAATGATAGGTTAAGAGGAGTCACGTGGGCTCCGTCTGGTGGGCGGGGCCCACGCACAAGAAAAGTTTCAGCTCCGGCTCCACTTCAAGCTGGAGCTGCATCAGAATGGCAGCAGGCGACACGGAGTCCCAGCAGACAAGAAGCTGTGACCGCGTGTGTTCCCCGTTGCGCGAAGGAATCCCCAGGCATGGGGAAAAACAAAAAGAACATGGCTACAGCAGCCAGGAAGCAGTGGTGTGAGGCCGCCCAGGCAACCCCTGCAGAAGGAGAGGCAGGTGAGCTAGGCCCCCACGAGGGGCTGGAGGGCTTGGCCCCCATTCAGCTGGCCTGGGAAGGACCCCCTGAGCATGGGGTAGATACTGAGCATGGGGGGGGATACCCCTTTGGGGGACGGGGTGGATCCAGGATTCAAGGGACCCGCGGCGCAGGGACCTGAAATCCCCCTTGGGGACCAGATGGCGTCCTGTGAGCACCTCCTGCACCAGCTGGGAGTGGGGGTTGCGGCTAGCTCTGGAGCCCTCCCTACGAAGAGGCAGGCACCCAGTGAACCCCCCGGCCCACTACATTGAGGAGGCTGGGGGGGCAGACAGAGCCCGAGCACACAGAGGCATGAGGCCTGTGCGAGGCCCCCCCAGGCCACCTCCTTGTGGTAGCCTGCCCCCTCCACCTGCACCTAGGGCTCCTCCAGTGGAGCCGGCATAGGGGCCCGTGGCACATGACGCCGGACTGGCACCAGGTGATCCACGTGTGGGACCCACCTATCTGGATCCCTATGGATTTGGCCAGGCCATGACTGGCCCCATCATGGCTGCGTGGCCCATGCCCCCGTTGGGCTGGGCCGGGGAGCCCCTTCCCCCCTTTCTCCAACCCAGGCCAGAACCAACTGAAGTGGCACAGTGGAGCCGTGATGATGCCGACCTGCGCCAGCAGCTCAACCGGATGGAGAGGGCCCTCCAGGCGCTGATCGAACAGCGCACCCAAGCAAGGGTGGTCCAGCAGGCACCTGCATCCCTGGCCTGGCACGTTGTGCCTCCAGCCCTGCCAACCAACTGCTCAGGTGAGGTGGAGGGCAGGTACAACAAGGGGGGGGGTCTGGGCCACTCCGCAGTCTCAACAGACCCCAGCCTTAGGGGACACTCCAGTAAAGGGTGTAGCACTGGACTTCCACTCGGGCCAAGGTGTGGCCAGTAGACCAACACAGTTGGTATGGTGGGGTGGGACATGGGTACCCATTATACCCCCACCACCCCTGGCCCCCGTGCCAGTGGGCTCGCCAAGGGTAGAGCCTCCCCCAACAGCCTCAGCACCCCCATCATCTATGGTAGGGCAGGCACTCCAGGTTTGGACCCCCACTTCCCCCCTCAGTTACCAAGTGGGGGGCAGGGGTGGAACTACTCTGTGACAGCCATCCCGCAGCAGGATCCACCGGAGGGTGGCGGTTACTCTGTGGTCTCCGATCCAATCGGAGGTCACCTACTCCCGGCCACTAAGGAGCAGATTTGGAGGGGTGAATATCTGTATTTGTTTGCCCTTCTGTTTAGTGATCCTATAATGGATCCCGCTGAGCAGCAGGACAAAAAAGAAAAATAACGTTTTAAACGCCCCAAGGCTGACCGTAACTGGTCAAATTGGACCGCCGCTTTTTCCATTTACATGGGGGTCATGATACAAGCATGCCCCACCTGGGCAGTGGACTTGTTGAAGTATGCTGACATTGTGTGGCAGGCCTACGAAGCCGGCCCGGTGGGGCCTGGATGCGTTACGACGAGGTCTTCCTCCACCGGGCTGCATACACCCCCAGTTTACGGTGGGACTTGCATGCCCACGATCTATGGCTCAACTGTATGAGTGGGGTAGGAAATGTACCCAAATCCAACAGTGGCCATTTATTGGCTAAGGGAGGAGCCTCGTCTGCCACGGAGACCTTTCGTGACGAAGGTCGAAAGGGGGCATTGTCAGCCACCAGCCAATGTTGGGAGTTCGGCCGCTTTGGGAGATGTTCCCGAGCGACATGCAAATTTTGACACGCATGTTCCACATGTTCCAGACACCATGCAAACTCAGCATGCCCCCAGGGTAAACCCACTTCAAAAGGGAAATCTTTCCCCGGAGGCGCTGGGAAAAGCGCCCCTGGGGGTGGTAGCTCGGGACCTGCGGGCAAAAGCCCCAATGCCAATTAGACCTTTCCTGCTTGAGCAAGCCCTTCAAGGCCACCCGAATCGGGCAGAGGTGGCATATGTTGTGACCGGTTTCCAGCAGGGTTTTTGTATACCAGCTTTTGAGGTCCAGCATCCTCCGAATGGTGCGAGCAAGGCTTAACCAGGTGGCTCCAAATCTTAAATCAGTTGTGGGGATGGAAAGGGTAGTCAGGAAGAAAATCCAGAAAGAGCAAGCTGAGGGTAGAGTCACCAGCTCATTCCCGACCCCCCCTTTCCCGACATGGTCACCTCTCCTTTAGACGTAGTACCCAAGAAGGCCCCCGGGGAGTTTCGTTTAATCCACCACTTATTGTACCCCTTGGGCAGCTCAGTAAACGACGCTATCCACAAGGAGCTCTCCTTGGTCAAGTATGCGTTGTTTGACTCAGCTATTGCCCTGGTTAGATTTTTTGGCCTGGGTGCTGCCCTGGGAAAGTGTGACATCAAGCCCGCTTTTTGATTGCTCCCAGTTCATCCAGAGAGTTTCCCTCTGCTGGGTTTCCACTTCGACGGCATGTATTATTTTGACAAGGCCATGCCGATGGGATGCTCGATCTCCTGCTCGGCATTCGAGTCTTTCAGCAGCCTAGTTAAGTGGATCATCAAGCAGAGATCTAGTAGCAGGGGAATCACCAAATATCTTGATGATTTCCTATTCATCAGCCAAGCCGACATGGAGGACTGTGAAGACCTGATGCAGACCTTCCATACCATGGAAGGTCTGATGAATTAGGCATCCTCCTGGCCCATGAGAAGACTGAAGGACCGACCACCAAGCTGACCTACCTTGGCATTGAGCTGGACACAGACCTGACTCTGTCTCGCCTTCCACAGGATAAGTTAATATCCCTCCAGGCCAAGGTAGACGAATGTGTAAGGGCAGTAAAAGTTACTGTGCGCCAATTGCAGTCAGTCATTGGGAGTCATTGGGAGTCTTAATTTCGCATGCCGGATGGTAGCACCTGGGTGGGCCTTCTTGTCCTGCCTTTATGCGAAACTGGCTGGCAACCCGCTCAAGCACCACCACGTCCAGGTCACTAAAGAAATGAGAGAAGACTTGCGGATATGGGCCTCCTTCCTAGCAAACTTCAACGGCACCAGTTTCTGACGGGATCAGTTCTTGCTCGAAACTGAGCTCCAGGTGCACTCCAATGCTGCTGGGGGAGCGGGATTCAGCCTGATATTCAGAGACCGTTGGGCAACAGCCCCTTGGTCCTCCGAATGGTGCGAGCAAGGCTTAACCAGGGACCTCACGTTCCTCGAGCTTTTCCCCATAGTGCTAGCTGTCCATCTGTGGCACAACGAACTGGCAAATCACTCGGTGCTCTTTTGGTGTGACAGCCAGGCGGTTGTTCGTATCATTAACACCCAGTCTTCCAGCTCTCCGCGGGTTATGGGGCTGGTGAGGGCATTAGTTCTTGTTTGTTTGAAATTCAACATCCTCTTTCAGGCCAGGCATGTACCCGGTCTGGACAACGAGCAAGCCGATGCCCTCTCTCGCTTCCAGATGGAGCGTTTCCGTTCACTGGCACCATGGGCCCAGGCGGATCCGGAACCGCTGCCATCGTCTGTTTGGAACCTTGGGTTTTAGAGCTCCACATCGCCGTTTTGGGATCCCTGGCACCTCGCACGAGGACCACCTATGACAGGCCATACTGGGAATTCCAACAATACCGTGCGGCACAGGGCTGGCCCACGGGTTTTCCGATCCCTGAACCCCAGATTCTCCAGTTTGCCATGCACCTGAGACATGGCGGGGCGGCCCCAAGTACTATAGCTGGGAAGCTGTCCACCCTGGCCTTTGCGAGCAACCTCACCGGCCATCCACCCCCAGACAGGGGCTTTCTTGTGAAGTGCCTACTGGAGAGCCAGGCTAGGGAGGCAGGAAGGATCCCAGACCAACGGGCTCCCATTACTCCCCAATTACTGCTGGAGTTATGTGTGAACTTCCCACAGATTTGTGTCAATAGTTACGAGGTATTGTTGTTCAATTCATTGTTTAAGTTAGCTTTCTTTGGAGCATTCCGTGTGAGCGAGATGGTGGCTGAAGAAGTCAGGGACACTTCAGGTAGGGCATTACAGCTACATGACATTCGGATCGGCCCACTGGGAATGGTGTTGACTGTGCGGCGATCCAAAACAGATAAGAGGGGGAGGGGGCAAGTTGTTATTATTATTATTATTATTATTAACAAACATTTATATAGCGCCAGCAGTGTACCTGGCACTTTACAAAGTAATAAAATAGACACGGTCCCTGACCCTAGGGCTTAAAATCTGAGAGACAGGAGCTGGGGGAGAGACTTAGGAAGGGGAACAGAGGGAGAGACAAGGGGTCTAACATTCATGAAGATGCGAGGTCTCAAGTGCACGTACTTGGCTTGGTTACAGCAGGCAGGTCCATGTTGCAAGGATAAGGGTAAACCGATCGTAGGTATAGGAAGGTTGTTACCTTGCATAGGTCAGCTTCGCAGGAGTTATGCCCAGTAAGGGCAACCGAGGATTACCTCAAACTACGGAACCTTTTCTCGGGCCCCCTGTTCAGACATGGCGGGGGGCAGCCGGTTACAAGGTACCAATTCATGGCAGTTCTGAGAGTCATGTTGTCCCATCTGGGGATACCATCGGCAACTTACGGCACCCACTCGTTCCGCATCGGTGCCGCGACCTTTGCTGCTGGGAGTGGGATGTCCGAACAGGGTATCCAGGAACTGGACCTATTTCCAGGGCACCCCGTCCTCCTGTTAGTACTAATTTCTTCTATCCCTCCCCCAGGTGGTCACGCACATCGTCGGAGGTTAGTCTGGATCGTCGGCCACAGCCTGGTGCGCTGGGCAGGCAAGGCAGCTGGCCAGACCAGATGGGGAACCCAGTTGGGCTTGTCGGCCTGGACTCAGATTCAGTGGAAGGGTCATGGAGGAATGAGGTGGCATCAACTACTGCCAGCCCTGCGTGTCCCCACCCAGGGCTGACCACCCGACGTTCTTGTCATACACCTGGGTGAAAACGATATCCCCCGCCTGAAGGGAGTCGAGTTGATCAAGAACATTAAATGTGATTTATGGGAAATTAAAAAACTTTTCCCCGCAGCTAGACTTATATGGACCGACCTGGTTGAACGAATGTCATGGGGCACAAGGGTACATCCCCGTAAGATCAACTGGACCTGAAAGACGGTTAATCGGGATGTGGGTCGATGGCTTACCCTGATGGGTGGAAACCGGGTGGATACCCGGGCTCTGACACACAGGTGCCCAGCCTTGTATAGGCGGGATGGTGTTCACCTGTCACCAGAGGGTAATGACCGGTACCTGGAGGCCCTGAGAAAGGCACTGGTTTCTATATTGGATTAGTTATAGGTGGGGTGGGGGTCGGGTTCGTCCGGGTATCCCGATGACCCCTTAGTGGCAGGGCTCCAGTACAGTAAGTTAGATTAGGTTAGAGGGATCATAAGAAAGAGTCATCTGCTTAAGAGATGGAGAGGCCCACCCACAGTAAAGCAGGGTATGGCAAACGGTGGTGCCGCATCCCTGGGAGGGGTGTCGAGCGAGGGCAGTAGGGACAAGTATGGTCCTCCGTCTGTAGGCACATTTATCCTTACTCGTACATCAAATGTTTGAGTCCCCTTCGCCTGTGGCTTGGGTCGCTGAGAGGGGGAAGCGTGATGTTCACGCTTGGGGTGGTAATCGAGGGTACATCGAAACCACCCCTGTTGTTGTTGGGTTTATTGTTACAAGGTCAATGTTCAAGTACTGGACCCGCATCGCACTAGGCGATTTGCCCCCACCCATTTGTTAATGTAATTCTGTTTTGAATAAAGAGTGCAGCCGTTTAAAACCCAGCGCTTGTGTCCCGTCTCTTTCGGTGCGTCGGCAATGGGGTACCCGTTAAGAGGGTAGGTGGGGAACAGCCTCCTCACTCCCCCCTCTCCTCACTCAGAAAAAGCTGAACAGGGAAGTCCCCAGCTCAGTCAGCAGAGCAACACGCAGGCCAGGGAGGAGCAAGGGGCAGGGACCAGGACTGGAGGAGCAGCAGCCTAGCAGTGAGGTGAGTCAGCCTGGCGAGTTGCGCGTGCTGGGATCTGTGTCCTGGGGCATCCTGGATGCCCCAGTAATACCCACATTTTCAGGCACCAGGCACCCAATGGGTGGGTGGGTGGGGGACTGGGAATCCCTTGGGGTGCCTGAAAATGTGAGTATTACCTGCGGTTAATAAATGTCTCATTGCTTATGGCCTTACAGCGCACGCCATAAGAATATTTCACACTCCTGCAAGATCCATCCCACC
>QEPC01014265.1:109427-127328 GCA_003113815.1 Sphenodon punctatus | reverse complement strand
GGCTGGGAGAGGCCCGTGTAAAAAGGGCCACATTCTCACAACTGTCTTACTTATACTATCTTAGGTAGGAATTTAGGATGTAAAGCAATATCTAGTCTGTCTTGGAAAATAAATCTGCAAATATGGTTCTGAGATTATTATGGCTGCTTAATGAAGTTATTGCCAACAGGAATACTGTCTTTAAACCCGGACCCCATAACCAGTTCATTTGCACCTCCCATATAATCAATTAACGCTGCCCCGTGGGCACAAATTAAATGGTTATGGGTGGGGGCAGCGTGAATTGATCATGGGGGCACAACTGAACTGGTTATATGTCTCTTTTCATGGCATAATGCGTTTAAGAAGCTAGCTGCATTTTGGGTGTCTTGTGTGTGTGATAGCAGCACCTCTGGACTGGTTGCAGCATGTGCGTGCACAAGGCACAGGCGGCACCGGCAGCAAGAAGCAACAGGCCCTGGAGACCAGACTGGCTAAGCTCACCCTCTCCTCCAGTAAGGCAGTGGACGCAATCAGTCTCTCTGTGCCTGCCTCACTGCCTGCTTGGCTGCCCCTGCAGTGGAACCACTCCTGGGGAGTGGTGGTAGACACTCGGCTGGGGAGGTGAGCGAGGGGGTGAAGCATTGGGAGGCCGTGCTTCTCCATGGTTGCTTGGAGGGGTGGAGAATGGGAATCCTTCCTGTCCAGAGGGAGTAAGTTTTATGTAAATTTATACATTTGCATAAGTATGTGGGGCCTAATTATGCAAATTAGGCCGACCCCCATCCCCCCGCACCAAGACTTCACATGAAGTCACAAACCCTGGGGCCAGACCTGGCAACTGTCGCATCACAGTCAAAGCCATGAGAGCTACGCTTCCTAAGAAGAGTCAGAATAGAGCCACGAAACCACTTGATCTTGTATACAGCGACGTCTGAGGCCCAATGAAGGTTCCTACGCCAGGAGGCAACCTGTATATGGTAACTTTCATTGACGACTATTCAAGTACACTATCACATACGTCATGAAGAGTAAAGATGAAGTATTCAACAAACTTCAGGACTATGTGACCACGATGAGCAACAAGTTCCAGCGCAGACCAAAGACACTGTGAACTGACAATGGAGGAGAATTCACAGGAAAGGAAGTAGAGGACTTCTTGAGACTCCATGGAATTGAGCACCAAAAGACAGTGCCATATACACCCGAGCAGAATGGAACAGCTGAAAAGAAAAACAGAATGCTAGCCGAAATGGTTAGATACATGTTAACAGACTCTGGACTCCCAGAAAGATACTGGGGAGAAGCAGCAGTTGCTGCTACCTACCTACAAAATTGGCTGTATTTTAGAACAGTGAGGAAAACTCCATATGAACTGTGGCATGGTCAAAAACCTAGTGTGGACCACATCAGAGTATTTGGAAGTAAGACTTGCATATATATCCCAGAGGAGAAACGTACCAATCTGCAAAACAGAGCAGTGGAAGGCATCCTCGTAGGATACAGTGAGCATTCCAAAGGTTACAGGATCTTGGATCCACGCACAGACAGAATAACCATTAGTAACAGTGTGACCTTTGTGGAAAACTCAAGTGACAGTGTGATGACTCTTCAAGGTTCAGGCGAAGGAGAACAATCAACCATGGATGAAACCACTGAAAGGGAGCACTCCTCTGAACAAATAGATAATTGGAATACAAATTGAAAGAGAAGATGACGGAAGCTAACTTCTCAACCAAAGACAGGCAATAGAAGAGATGATAGAAAGTTTTGGCATGGGGTGTGTGAAGGCAGCAAATACCCCTATGGAAACCAGCTACCCAAAGGAGATCAAAGAACCGAGCTTATTGCTGCCAGACAATAAGCAATACAAAAAGGCGATAGGAAAGCTCTTGTACATTGCCACAATCACAAGGCCTCACTTTGAGGTGGCAATAGGTATACTGTGTAGACAAGTCTCAGCCCCAACCCAAGGGGATTGGAACGCAGTGAAGAGGGTCTTAAGGTACCTGAAAGGGACTGTGTACCTCAGGCTACAGCTCCCAGCAACTTCTGTGTCAGACCTGATAGGGTACATGGACGCAGATTGGGCTGGAAACCATTCGGACCGAAAAGCTACCAGTGGGTACCTATTCTTGCTTGGTGGAGAACCCATCAGCTGATGCAGTTGGAAACAAACCTCTGTGACACTTTCCTCAATGGAGGCAGAGTACGTGGCAGCGGCACACGCCAGCCAAGAAGTTATCTGGTTGTGACAGCTTCTGAATGATCTGGGGCAAAAATTGGACAGACCCACACCGATCCTGGAAGACAACCAAGGATGTAGAGCACTGGCGCAAACAGAAAGAATCAACCCCAGAACCAAGCAAATTGATGTAAAATACCATTTCCTGAAAGACTCACAGGAACAAGGACTCATAGAGCTGCAATACTGTCCTACAGAGGATATGACAGCGAATGTGTTCACGAAGCCACTAGCAGGGGAATGCCATTGCAAGCTATTAAGAAGAATGAACCTAGTGGGTTTGACTAGTCACTAGTGACTGTTGAGAAGGGGTGTTGGATTGTGCAACAGTCACAAGTAAAAGCCAATTGCAAGCCCTGCAAGCTTAATATGGGGCTTGTCCAGTAGGGGTAGGGTCAGGGGAGGGCCACCCATAACCATTTTTTCTCCTTGTCTCTTCTCCTCTCTCTGTCCTCCATCTTGTCCCATGCAGCCTGTACACTGTATGGAAGCATGTCTTCTGAGTTCTTAGTAAAGTTCTGTTTTGAAGAAACTTCTGCTGTGTGTTATTCAACAGAAAACTAACTCTACAATACAAAGAATATCAAATATCATTGTGATCACAACTCCACCCACAGATGGCATAATCCTACTTGGGGTCCTGACCTTTAGGAACCTTTCCTTTATGCTATGGGTTTGGGCTTTGCATTAAACAGACTAATGTTAATGACTTAAGCTGCTTTTAGACGAGCCGGTCGTAGTCGTGCGACCCACTCATGCAATTTTTTTAAATCCCGCAAGGGGTGATTTAGATGTGATGCGTTCATTCGCGTTCAAGGTGGTGGTGCATTGTTTAACGACTGGGAACTAAATACCTCCATGTGTGAGGTATTTAGTTTGCAGTCTTTAAACAATGCGTGACCTTGAAGGTGCAATGCGAAGGTGCAACGCGTCACGTCTAACCCCGCCTAGCGAGATTTTGAAAAATCGTGTTAGCGGGTCACGCGACTGTGACCTGCTCGTCTAAAAGCAGCCTAATTCATTCTGCTTGGTTAGAACTGCGTGTAGCCATTAAGATGTTCTTACTGGTTTTCCATATTGAAGTTTGTGCTGAATGGGACAGTAAGTGTATGTGGATACACACACACGCACACACACATGCTAAAATCCTACATAATACTGGACACACACACACACACACACACACACACACACACACACACACTCCCTGCATAGGCTCAGATTAGAATTTAGACCCACATCCGGTCTGAGCCTGGCCCCAACACAGCTGGGTTCTCCCATGGGTGATATAAGCAGGGGTTGGGGAGCTCTGCCTTTATGGGTTATCATGACACCACAACACTCCTTGGGTGAGGGGGATGTCCCAGGAAAAGGGTGGGGGAAATGGCATAACCCTTCCCTTTATCTGACGTCGTCAGATAAAGGGAAGGGTTATGCCATGACGTGGACCCACCCCCATGGAGCACCACAATGTCATGCCACTTTTATGAAGGTGAGGCCTGACTGCAGCAGGATTGCTTCCCACCAGATTTGACTACCTTGCTAGTACTGAGCATGAGCACCAGTGAAGCTATTTGCCCTTTCTCTTGCCCTCTTTTGCATAAGGATTTGCTACTCTGACTCAAAATCGAGGGCAGGAGTGGCAGAGATTGTGCGGGAGGACTTGGTACAACTAGGGCAGGCTAAAACATGGGTGGGAAAGAGTGGCTGTATGTTTTATTGAGGAAAATCAAGAACAGGCTTAGGGCGAATTCACACGTGCAGCAATTATCTGGATTTTTAAAAAGTGGTTCTCAATAGTTCGCTGTTAACAAGTCCTGTTGCATTCACATGCATGCCATACCGTTTTTAAGTACAGCGAAATAATGCATTCAGACCTTCTTGTAGTGCGTGCTTACCCGGCTGCTCAGTGCGGTTCAGTTACAGGAAGTGGCCTGTGGGGAGCCAGAAGGTTGCTACTTTGTAGCAAAGTACAACTTTGCTACAACCTTTGCTACAACTTTGCAACAACCTTTGCTGCAACTTTGCAAACTTTGCAACAACCTTTGCTACAACCTTTGTAGCAAAGGTTGCTACTTTGTAGAATCAGGGAATAAAAACGGAGAGCCTGAGGCTGCTGGAAAGAAGCCCCTCGCATAGTGAGGCGCGCTGCTTCTCTCCCTGGTTTCTTTCCGGTATCCCGCTGCTGCTACTGCTGCAGCACTACGGTAGAGGCAGAGGCAGATGATTGAAAGTCCCTTGGAGGGAAGAACTTTTTTGGGGAGAAGCATGGAGGGGAAACATGGAGGGGAAGAACTTTTTTGGGGAGAAGCTGGCTGCAGCCTGCACCCAGCGAGGCAACTACAGGGCTCCAGCTGGTCTCACTGCTTCCGGTAGGGGCAGGAGTAAAACAGCGCACTTGGAAGCACGGTTGCATTCACATCAGAAAAGATTTCACACCAGTTAAAACCAGTACGATGCTGCTTTCACACTGCTGTTAAGTGCGGATTTATTGAAAACGGACAGCAAAAAGGTAGGTTTGAGTAGCTTTGAAAGTCGGATTTCTTTAGTGCGATATTGACTGCATTTAATCGAATTTATGTGTTCAGACATGCATGAAACATTCGTTTTTTTAAAAAATTCGCAAAAATCAGAACGTCTGAATCCCCCCTTAGACACGTTCCCGATCAGCTAAGAACTGAGCATGCTCAGTGTCTCTGACTGTAGCCACTGCCCTTGTCCTGCCCTCACAGCTGTAAGATATTCCTACCCTGGTTTAAAAAATGAGGGGACTCCCATATGTGAGAGGTAGAGTGGGTGAGGTGAGTGGAAATGAGGGAGTGGTTTATTTTTATATATATGCTGCAGCCCTCCTGCATGGAAGATGGTTGGGAGAAGACTTCCTATATGAGAGGTTGGGGTGGGGTGGATATGAGGTGTATCATGGTTGAGGAAAGGTGTGGTGGGCTACAGTTTGTGGGTGTAATTTTTAAATTATTTGCTTTGCTTGGAGAGCTGAAGGGGGAAGCTCCCACTCCTGAAGACAGTGCTCTGGGGAACATTTGCACTGGGGGAATGAGGGGGGGGGGGACTACTCTGGGGCAAGCTTGCTTGCAGTGCTGGGGGTACTGCTCTGGGGGGAAGCTCACTAGGGGAACCACATGGGGGGCACTGCTCATGGGGAAGTTAACAGCACTGGGGCACTGCTGTGAGGGACGCTTGCCCCCTGGGGACACTGCTCTGTAGTCCCCACCAGTCCAAGGGTAGGAAATTTTCATGGGTAGGGAGCTATAACAGGCCAAGCTGACAGAAAGTGCTACCCACCACAAAATCTTACCTGGCCCAGCATCTCCAAGGAAACTAGTCCCCACCAATCTGGGGATCGTAAAATATTGAAGCAAGAGAATTTAAAAATGCCCAGCCTGTTAATATTTGCTACCCCACACAAAGTCCTAACTCCAACAACCATCACAAGCTGAACAAAATCTTTTTAAAAAACCACAAACTGAATATAAATATTTTTATTTTGAATTGTAGATACTTGTAGAAAGCACTTGTAGAAAAAAAAATTGTATCATTCTATTGTTCCTATGAGGCCTCGATCGCCGACCCGGTCAGTTCACGGCCAGAATTGGATGCGCATCGCCCGCGCATGCGCGTATTCGGCAGCGGCATCACGTGTAAAACGGACTGCCGGTTCTTTTGGGAAACAAGTGTGGGCGCCGCCGCGCTCGTCTAAAAACGGCCTTAGAATCATCATTTAAAACCACGGTTGATTACTAACAGTGTCCCCCAAGAGTGGGAGCTTTCCCCTGGAGCAGTGCCCCCCCAGGAGTAGGTTCTTATCCCACAGCAGTGTCCCCTCACACGTTGCCAACTTCCCCCCACAGCCATGCTTCCCATGCAGTCTAAACCTTTCCCAGGAGTGTGAGCTTCTCCGCAGAGCAGTGGTCCCCCCCCCTCCCACCCCAGGAGCGGGAGCTTCCCCAATCCACCATTGCACACCATGTAGGATTTTTTTATGGGTACCATTTCATGTCAGTGTTAGTTTGTGAGGATTGCTACTGCAGGTAGGAAACTCTGACAAGTAGTGGTTTGGGTTGGTTTTTTTTTAACAGACTAGTCTATCCAGATCAGAGTTTAAAGCGGGGCTGGAACTCAGAGTGTCTCACTCACATGCAACATAGATCCGGGGATCATCCATGGCTGATTGTACAGCTACCGTGGCCCTGTGGACGTTAGCGTTAGCAGAGTTACGTGTGAGTTCACCCAGAAACTGCTAACAGTAGCAAAGCCTGATGGGAAACAAGATCTGACACGACACAGGCACTGATCAAGCTCTGGTCTTTCTTTTGAGCCTGTGCAGGTTTCTAGTGTCTGTGTGGGAAGTGTATGCAGTGGAAAGAATCCCAGCTGCTCTGGTTTCAGTGGCTGGAGGACTACAAGGAGAATATAACTAATGATGGAGCAAAATTGAAAATCTGCTATCACTCACCAGCTAGAAACCTGTGTTTCTGGGCAAAAAAGCAATGAGATCTATTTTTCCTTCTGCCACATGCCCAGAATTTATCTGGTGAGTGCAGAGTGGGTGCATCTCCATGGATCTTTGCGCAGGGACAGCCTATTAGCAGCTGACATAGCAACATTTTGACTAAAGCACAAACAGATGGAAGACTGATGCATTCATGGGGTGTTAGAAATGTTTTGTGGAGCCTGCCTGTGTTTCATGCTTTCAGAATCTGCTTGTCATATGCTGGGAAGCACTGAGCAGCTGCTGTGAGAATAGAGGGGAATGAAAGCCAATGTAGGGAGAATTTTGAATCTTCCGTCTGGTGCCAGCAGTAATATTAAATGCAACATACTAGTAGGAGACTAGAACAAGAGAGAGAGCAAAGGCACAGGAGAGAGTGGCCTGCATGTCTGTAGCTGTGATGGAGTCAATGCTTGTAGGGAACAGATAGCTCAGACCTAAAGGCAGCCACTGAGACCTAGTCAGATCCAGTATTGCCATACATATATAAAATGACTTGCGGGTCTCAGCCCAGTTTCTGCTGGTTGAATGTCCATGCCATATTCATTTCTTGGGCATTTACGGTATCTGTCACTGAGGTTCCTAGTCTCTAGAGAGTCTGTGGACTGAATGGGCCATGGAAACTGATCATCACTGCAGAGCTGCTTCCCCTTCCCCGCTCCCTCCACAGAGGGCGGTTCTTTTCTGGGGTAGGAATCTCTGAGACATCCAGGTGAACAGTTCCCGCAGGAGATAATAATTGCACCTTTTGGAGCAGTAAACTGAAGCATAGGGAATAATAAAAGTGACTAGTTTAGAGTCACAGTGAGTCAGTAGGTAAAAACAGACATGACATCGGAGTGCTGTGGGCAGCTCCGGCCCAGACCTCACCTGCCCATACATGCAGGGGCTGCCAGAGATTGGTCTGGGATTGCCCCAGGGCTGTTAGCGGCTAGCCCAAGCTCTGACCTTGGGAAACCCCTGAAGTTGCACGTCTGTTGCAGCCCGCCCCCTCCTTGGGCCATGCGGGTGGCGGGACAGCAGCCCGACCATGGGCATATATGTTCGGTGCCCTGACACAGTCCAGGCCATGTCCACTGTGGATTGCTGGTCTGGGTTGTGACAGTGGCATGCCACCATCACATGTGATTTTACTCAGTGGCACAGTCAGAATCAGAAGCCTGGCTCCTTGAGTCATCTTCTAAAAATACTGGGCCTAGTTTTAATGCTTGCTCTCCCCATTGTTACTCTTAATTTTTCCCCATTGTTACTCCCCATTGTTACTCTTAATCGGATTAGGGGCAGTAGAGGTGGAGCGCGAGGGGATGGAGGCCCTGTCTGGTCCGTCCTTGTAGGGTGAGTTTCAGGAGATGACACCAGCCAATGCTGTGGATGTCCTGGGGTCTGTTAGAGCCACCAGTGGTGAATTAGATCCATGCCCGTACTGGTTGGTGAAAGCCTCCAGGGAGACATTGGGGACAGTGCTGGCGAGGGTAATCAATGTGTCCCTTCGGCAGGGGAGGCTGCCCTCCAGACTCAAGAAGGCTGTGGTGCGCCCCATGCTGAAGAAGCCATCCTTGGATGTCGACGCACTTGCCAGCTATCGACCTGTCTCTAACCTTCCCTTTTTAGGGAAGGTTATTGAATGGGCGGTGGTGCTGCAGCTTCAGGTTCATCTTGACAGCATAGGTTTCCTTGACCCATTTCAATCAGGGTTCCGCCCCGGCTATGGTACAGAAACAGCACTGGTGGTCTTGGTGGACGATCTCTGCTGGGAGATGAATGCAGGATGGTCGACATTCTTGATCCTGCTAGATCTCTCGGCTGCTTTTGATACAGTGGACCATGGGCTGCTGTTGAGACGATTGCGAGCCCTGGGAGGTCTAGACGGGACTGTCCTTGAATGATTCTGCTCATTCCTCTCAGGGAGAAGCCAGCAAGTTGTCCTGGGGGCTGAATCATCTAGTCCCCTGGGCCCTGGAATGTGGCGTTCCGCAAGGTTCCATTCTGTCTCCATTATTGTTTAATGTTTACATGCAGCCCTTGGGGGAGATCGTGAGAGGATTTGGTGTGCGTTGCCACCAATATGCTGATGACACCCAGCTTTACCTCTCTTTTTCTACCGACTCAGGTCCTGCCGTTTCAGTACTGTCCAAATATTTGGAGGCAGTGGCGGATTGGTTACGGCAGAGCAAACTGAAGTTCAATTCTGATAAGATGGAGGTGATGGTGGTAGGTAGGGCGAGGGAGGTGTCGGCTCCCCTCGTAGAGGGGGTTCGCCCTCCTGTAGCCCAGCAGGTTCAGAGTCTGGGAGTGTTGTTGGACTCGGGTCTCTGTCTGGATCGGCAGGTGGTAGCAGTGGCTAAGGTTGCCTTCCGCCAACTGTAGGCTGTGTCCTTACATTTCCAGGCCTGACCTGGCCACCCTCATCCGTGCCTTCGTCACCTCGAGGCTCGACTACTGTAATGTGCTCTACTTGGGGCTTCCCTTGATGCTGGTTCAGAGGCTGCAGCTGGTGCACAACGCGGCAGCCTGTCTCCTTACGGGGACAGACCGACAGGAACACATCACCCCCGTATCCTGCACTGGCTGCCCATAGCGAACCGAGCCAGATTCAAGGTGCTGGTGTTGGCCTATAAAGCTCTATATGGCCTTGGCCCTTCATACCTCAGGGACCGCCTCACCCTCTGTGCCCCAGAGCGAACCCTTCGGTCCACCAGGAGTGTCTTCTTAGAGGTCCCCGGGTAAAATGGGGGGCCACAATGGAGAGGGTGTTCTCGGTGGCCGGGCCGCGACTGTGGAACTCCCTCCCGGAAGAAGGCCATCTAGCCCCAAATGTGTGGGCCTTCCGCCGGGCCTGCAAGACATGGCTGTTCCCCCAGGCCTTCTGAATGGGGGAGGGTGGGGGTGGGATAATAATTTTATAGGGGTGGGGATTGTTTTTAGAATGTTTTAATTCTTGTGATTATTATTGTTTTAAACTATTGTTATTTTTTATGCTGTACACCGCCCCGAGATGCCATGGGCATGAGGGGGCAGCTAAGAAATATAACTAACTAACTAACTAACTAAATAAATAAATAAATAAAAATAAAATTAATTTTAGGGGAGTTACTCCTGATTTACACAGCTGTGAATAGAGAATGAGGGCCACTTTCTCTCCATTCAAACCAAGTGGCAATAACCCTGTGACACGTTTGGATGCAGGGACCTGTGCTCATTCATGGAGCTTTCCCCATTAGGGGCAATGAGGAAATCTAGTGAGCACAGGCTCCAAGATGTAACCTTGAACAGAAAGCTAGCAACTACTGGAAAGAGTCTGATGTGGTATAAATGGATGCAGCTCAGTGGATCATGCTGATACTCTTTTGGGTTGCTACAGAGAATTCAGTGCTGAAAAAGCATCCTTAGGCCAAGTAATCCTACTTGTGTTCTGCCAAATCAGTACAAGCTACACAGGCCCAATAGGAGTTGGGGTGGAGGTGCTTACAGGGTGTGCTCAAGATGAGGGAAGGAAGAGGAGGGTCTAGATAATGGACCCATGGGCCCATCCCCTATTCTTAAGTGCATGCCCATGTCTCTGTTCCCTTTGCCTGAGCTCACTCTTTCAGTGCTTGAGAGTAGGGGCTGGATCCATGGACCAGAGCCAGGAATCTGAAAGGGGCCAAATAATAGGGATGGGCGAACAGAACCGAGTTCGGAAATTCGGTTTGGTTCAGTTCGGAAATTCGGTTGAGAAGTTTGGTTTGGTTGACCAAACTATTCGAGTTCGGTCCGAACTTCCGAACAAAGTTCGGAAATTCAAACCCCATTGAACTAAATGGAATATTATCTTTTAGGGATGGGAGAACAGAGCCGAGTTCAGAAATTTGGTTCGGTTCGAAAATCGAGTTCGGTTTGGAAGTTCGGTTCAGTCGACGGAACTGGTCGAGTTCAGTCCGAACTCCGAACTTCCAAACCGCATTCACCCATCCCTACCAAATAAAAAAGGCAACTGATTTTGCCTGATTTTGCGCCTCATTTTGGAGCGGAGTCTCCATCAAGGAATGTTACATGGCACACACCTAGCACAGTGGGATTACCGCAATTTAAAAGTGACGCTCTAAGCAGAGCAGCTTTCTCCTTCCCAAGCTGGATGCCACAGAACACAGTGGAATTATCAGATCGTCTTCAGTCCCCTGCAACACTGACAAACCTTGCAGACAGGCCAGCGGATGTTGTGAGAATAACTGAGACTGACGCAATCACTGCTCTCGGGGGTCAAGCCATTTAACTGAAACTGAACTATTGAGAGGAGCAGGCTTGCATGGCTGCTCTCTAGCTCCCATGGCGGGAGAGTTACTTAGCAGAAAATAACAGCACGGAAATCACCTACTGCTCTAGAATAGCAAGCAGGACTGCCACATACAGCTGCTTAGAAAAGCAAGGAAGCCTAGCAGCAAAGCAAAAAACTCAGAGGTGGGGTACTATACTCCCCAGACCCATATCATACCAGGTGCCGTGCGCAGCCGAGAGTGTCAGGGGCAATGCCCCTCCTGTGCCCTCTTGCCCTGCTCCTGTGCCCCCCTGCATCCTGCTGCTCTGCAGGGGGGCACAGGAGCAGGGCATATCATACTGGTGGTTAGAAACCCTCACTTAAGTCAGTGGAGCCATTTATTCCCCAAGAGCTATGGGGACAGTCCACATGACACTTGTGATTTTGTGAGTGGTTAAAGCCACACTGAGTTTAAGTGGTAGTGAAAATCATAGTGTTCTCTATCTACTTATGGCTTGGGCCCCAGGTATCTGAAAGAGTGTCTCTTCTCCTATGTCCCGCAACGGCCTCTGAGCTCGGCTGAAGGCACCCTCTTGCAAGTGTCAACTGCCTGTGAAGTTGTTACAATGAGGGCACTCAGGGGGGCGCTCTCTGTTGCTGCCCCATAATAATGGAACTATTTCCCTTTTGGAGGTCCATCTAAGCTCGAGCCTGCTCGTCTTCCACAGGAGGTGCAAGACCTTACTGTTTGGCCAGTTGTTTGACAGGCATGAATAGGGTTGGGTGGGATTGGGTAGGGAGGTTTGGGGAAGGAGGTTGATGGGTGGGAGGTGGGGATAATTTGTGGGGTGGGTGAGTAGTTGGGATGATGTTGGGCTTTAAAGGTTTTTTAATTTATATTGTTGTATTTTATATTTTCCATGCTGTGAGCTGCCCTGAGTCTTTTGAGAAGGACAGGGTAAAAATGTAAAAAATAAATTATGGTAGCTCACCTGTCACTACAACCTTGTATGTCCGTTCACACAAACCTGATTAGACAGCAAGGTATGAGTGCCTTGGGGCAATTATTCTATGGTGCCTCACCAAGGGGATGTGCACGGAGTGGCAGCATATGGACCAATGCACTCTGGGATGTGTTACCTCATAGAACTGGACAAACTGGTGACACTGGGTAAAATTCCTTTCCCCTCATTTTCTCCTCTTTCAGGACTGGAGATAGGTTTTTGCTAATACAGACACTGGGCTGCAGTGCAGGTAGGACCCAGGGGTAAAGAGAACTACATGCAGTTAAAGAGTTAAGTGTAGGACAGAAACAAATTTTCAAAACAAATATTCACCACAGTTTCTGGATTTGAATTATGCAAACTCAAGTCCCATTTGCAGGCTTCACAAGGAAACTCCCAAGGAAACTGGTGATTTTTCAGAAATTATTTATTAAACACTTATTCATTCACTATTCAGTATTCATCAATTGCTATTCAATATTTGATAATTTTGTAACTTGTGATTGTGTAGGCATCGCCACCTGGTTCCAGGCATGTTATTTCATAGAATCTGAGCTGGAAGGTACCTTGAGGGTCATCTAGTCCAATACCCTGTGTGGATGCACGATGACAGTACAGCTACAACATCCTTGGCAGATGGCTGTCTGGCCTCTTTTCGAAAACCTCCAGCAATGGAGAGCCTGCAACCTCCCTGTCAAACTCAAACTTTGACTGTTAACATTCAAATGAATCTCAAACAACAAGCTCATCAAACTTGGATCCCATTAGAAATCAGACCTAATGAGATCAAGGTTTGTGCAGATATTCTCAAGCCGTTAAATCAAAAGTGAAGATTTGTTAATGGAAAAGTATCTTCAAATGAGATGCACAAAACAGAAAAACCCAATTCATTTCCAGCCTTAGCTAAGTGATTAATTAGTAAGAACCTGGAGATTACAGTGTCAGCGCTGCTTCTGGATACAAGAAGGTGTTTGAGATCAACAGCCAGATTTTGCGCCTCGAGTCGCAAATTGCGAGAGCACGCGGGATATACGTTAAATGTGAAATGAAAATGAAATATATGTCCAGTCCCTGCGCTTGCAGGCAAAAGGGACACAATGAAAATCCCTGAACAGTTTTCACTCTGGACTCCAGGCTGCTCCCCCGTCTGGCAGGACAAGGGTTAGGGATGGGCGAATAGATCACGGTTCAGGTTCGGCTGCGTTCGGTTCGTCCGTTCAACTCGGCAGTTCGGCTAGTTCGCCAAGTTCAGGTTCGGCTGTTCGGTTCGGTGGAATGGTGGTTCAGCGGTTCGGTTCGGTGGTTCAGCCGCTATATCCATATCCATATCCATATCTATCTATATATATGGATATCCATATGGATATCTATATCTATATCTATATCTAGCTATATATAGCTATAGATATAGATATATAGCTATAGATATAGAAAAAAAATATCCATATGGACATCCATATATATAGATAGATATGGATATGGATATGGATATAGATATGGATATGGGATGGGGGGATAGATAGATCGATAGATAGTAGAGAGTTGTAGGAGTTATATATATATATCCATATTTCCATATATATGGATATATATGGATATATATACATCCCATACATATGGGATGGGGGGAATCACAAACAGAAGAGGAGTCTGTAGTGAAATACATACATACTCAATGAGTCTGTACAGTGCATAACACAAGGTTTCAGTTTATGGTTTAAGTTTCATTTCAGTACAAAACTGAAATGAAACTTAAAGCAATCTAAAAATCCTACTCAACACCTGCTGTTCAGGAACAGTGACTAGCTCAGAAGGTGTTGGGATGGGGGGCAGGCAGATAATTAGTTTCATGTCTTGCAAGCCTCTCCACCCCTGGTGCCTGGAAGTCTGCTCCTCAGTGACTGACACCTCCCTGTCATGTTTGATGCTTCCAATGAACCTTTTTTTTGCCACCCAAACTCACCCGAACGCGATCCGAACTGATCGAACTGTTTGGCCATTTCGCTGTTCGGTTTGTTTGGTATGTTCGCGTTTGGGTTCGTGTTCGAGTTCGGTCATCCGAACAGGCCGAGTTCGGGCTGAACTCTGAACTACCGAACCGCGTTCGCCCATCCCTAACAAGGGTTGCTGCTGAGTTATAATGGACCAAATGTTCAACAGGGCACCAAGCTCTCCAGCCCCCTGAGAAGCCAAGAACTGTGGACACATCTCAAGATTGGGCCTAAGAGAAGAAGCACCTGCTGCACTCCCCCTACCCCCAGCGTCTGTGTCCCTTTTCAGTGTATGAATGGTGTAGCAATGAATTGTTCATTCGCTTGTCTCTTTCCTGGTATTTCTCTTCCACTACATGGGATTCTTTCTCTCTGCTTACAGGACATGTTTACAAGCCTCTTTAGCTTTCAGCTATGTCAGCTGAATACCAAGGCTGAAATGCTTTACATATATGTGATTTTTCTCCCTGTATTAATGTTTTCTGGAAGCTCCCAGGCCAATTGTTTGAAAGTGTATTTCATAGTTGGATATGACAGAATACAGAATAAATATGCTAATATACCTCCACACGCTGCTAGGAAAAGAAAGAGAAAAACACAGGGATGGTCTTCAGAAACACAAGGCTCCAAGAGTCCGAAGCACAGTACAAACAGATGACCATGTACACACTGCAGTTATCTGCTGCTTGTTCTGTGCTAGGCAGAGGTTAGATCCCAGGGTCATTGTTCTATGGACCCTCAATGCAGAGCTTCTTTAGAGAGAAGTCTGGTGATCACCCCCAGTCTGGTGATAGACAGACACAGAAGCAGGCTCATTTCTCACCATTGCCATGGTCTCTGGATAACCAGGACAAATCATTTAATCTCTTGGTTGTTCAGTTCTCCATCTTTAACATGAGAATAATGCTTCCTTGGTATATCTGGTCTATTCTGGGTCCCATTCACACCACACAGTGTGGCATAGGCTAGGGAGGCTGCCACTCCACTTCCAGGGCCAGGTCTCACTGTTTTGCCACTCCAGACAAATTTGTCTGCACCCCCAGGCAGTTGCCATTGCCAAGTAACAATCCAAGGAGCTTGATCCTGGGGCCAAGTGCATCGCTGCTGCTCCTTTGGGACTCCTGGTGGTGTGGGTGCTGCTTCTGATTCAGTGCTGCTGGGCAGGAGCTTGGGGGGCGTGGGGAGCAGTCAGCACCACAGTTGTGGCTCAACTATACCAGCACACACACACACACACCCCATTAGACAGAAATGGACACCACTGCAGGAATGAAGGAACTGGAGTTCAGGACATGGCTGCCCAGCAGCAGTGTTGCCCCAGTCAGCCCAGGAGATGTGACCAATGGCTGCAGCACCACCACCATCCCCAAAGGCCACTCTCTTAGGCAAGTGTGTCCCAGTGAGCAGGCCAACCCTCTCTGCTTGCTACGCCCCATGTTAGCTACTCACCACTCCCATAGTCCAGCTGTGTGCAAGCGAGCAACTTGTTCAAGTGGCAACTGGGGCCTTGCAACAAGCGTATGGCCAACTGTTGCAAACTTCTCAGCGTGCAGGCTCTCTCTGTATAGGTACAGCAATTACTGGATGAGAAAAACAACCTAAACCAGGACACTCTGTGCCATCATAACAACAAACAATTGTCAGTGCACCCCCCCAAATAAGTCTCAGAGACCAAAGTTGGATTCAAAACATGGCCTCACTCTTTATTAAACCAATTGTAAGAAGAAAGAAGGCTGGTGGGTAACTGCACCAAGCAATTTTGGGTCCAGCATGCTAACTAAATAACACAACTTGTTAATGCAGGTACTGTCCAGGCTGTGCCTTCCAGTGGAAGTACCATCAACCTCAAACATCCCCTCCTTTGACAGCACCATGGCAATGGCTGAAGAGGGGCAGGCCCAACTGTGGACGTGAGTAAGGAGTTAGGTTCCCGCAGGGTATGAAGACAGCACATGTCCCTACTAACCCTGCTAAGACACCACTCCCAGGGCCATGACCCCAGTGCATGCTGTGCCCTGCATTACACCAGATATCCCCATCTCTTAAGGAGATTACTCTCAATATCCTATTTCCTTCCTATTTATCCTATAATAGCATACTGGACCCCTGCCACAAAGGGGTAGTTGATCTCAAACTACCCTGACACCCACCGCCTATCTCAGCAACAAGGATTCCAAATGCCCAGCCAATGCAACTAGGTACATATGATTCCCAGCCTGGGACAAATGAACACCATCTTCACGGTATAAATCGGGCCCTGTGTGTACTATCCCAGCGTGTCTAATGTTGGTTCCCCGCAAGCTCCCCAACCATTTAACTATTTCTCTATTAATGTTTCTCCTAGCTTTATCAATTTCCCCAGGCTTGTGTGCGTTATTCCATTTCACCCTAGGGATCAAATTTGTCCGTACTATATGAATTCCCTTGAACCAATCTTTAACTAGTAACAAATCGTCCTTAATTTTAATTACCAAATTAACGACTTTTTGGGTAGGTAGATCGTTTTCACCCAGGTGTATTACTAGAATCTGTGGTGCAGGTGCTTGCCCAAGTCCTCTCAGCATCGGGAGCAGCTGGATCCACTGCATCCCACTCCGACCTAACCATCTAATACTCACCTATTCAGCCAAACCCAATTGCCAGCCCCAGGGGGTCCTTGCGGCAGCTCTATTTGCCTACCGAACCAAGCTGTGACCTGCAATCCACACCACTCGTCTTTCAGCAAGAGGTGCCCTGTATCCTGATGAAAAAACAAGGAAAATATTATTGATGGTAAGGTCTGACATATTTTTATATGCACTCAACTGCCACCTCCCAACTGCTTTGATTGCTTCCTCCGGCAACCCTGCTGCCACCGCTGTTGTGGCCACACCGATTCTAAAAGAGTGTGATTTAAATTCCTGTGGAGGCAAGCCCAACACCCTCAATGCAGCCCAGAGGACCAGTAAACTGGTGGCTCGTCAAACGGGCCCCACATCTATAGACGAATAACACTCCCTGGCAAGGCGGATGAATGTCGAGGTAACGCCTCGTTTGTTCCACTGGGCATATTGCGTTTGGGCCACTCTTGAACAGCTCAACAGTGTGACCCCTACCCCTCTGCTCGGTCTTGTAACAGCAAAGCCATAACTGCACACTAATCAGTGCCCATTCGAGATCATCTATCCCCAGAGCTGGGTTAGAGCTGTCCTTCCTTGGCCTGGGAACAACCTCACTAATCCTAAATCCTCCAAAAAATGTAATGACATATACTGTGGTGAACAGCTGCACCTCAAAAGAATCATAGCATATACCTGAAAGGGTTACCACCAACCGGATCAGTCTGGGTGTTGTTATGGGTGCCCTCCTAACCGGTGGAGGAGCCGGCAACCTAGACCAAGACTCCAGCATGTGCTTCAAATAAAAATCTTTATCAGGAGAAGGGAAACCCATCAGTTTGTTGACAAACGTCAAGGTTGCTATTTTTCTTGCTATGGTCCCCACAGCCAAACCCTTGCACTTTAATGCCATGGTGAACTATATGACTTCAGGCTCCGTAATGGGGAACCCTGTCCCCCACCCTTTCTCCACCCTAAAGGATTGAAAGTCATGAAATGCCTTACCGTACTCTGCCTGGGTTCTAGGGGCCAAAGATCCCTAGATCTAACTGCCAAGGCTCCATATCCCTGGTGACAAGGGATCTGGGGTAGCAGGGGTGGCTGGTGGCTTTTTAGTTTGGAGGGGCAGTAAGGCTAAAATGCACTTCAAGCATAAAATGAATAACGTATAAACCCCAAGCACAGGGAAAAAGTGGCAAAACACTGGCACAACCCAGCAGCAAGGAGTTCCCAGGGTTAACATCAGATGGAGGAAGAAAACACAGTCTAAAATGCACTTCAAGCTTAAAATGAATAATGTATAAACCCCAAGCACAGGGAAACAGTGGCAAAACACTGGCA
>QEPC01014265.1:81613-108942 GCA_003113815.1 Sphenodon punctatus | reverse complement strand
AGGGAGGAAGCGCGCAAGCGCGCTTCCTCCCTGCCTCAGTCCCCCTAGTCAAGCTATCTCGCCAGGGCTGTCAGCACGACCGCCCTGGAGAGATCTTCCATTGCGCCCATTGAGCGCAATGGAAAGGCTAGCCCCTCCCTTCACAGCACGTCCCATGCGTGCTGTGGACAGAGGAGTTCAGCCGCCCAAATCGTGAAAATGCTTTGGGCGGCTGATTTTTGAGCCTTCTGGGACCCACTCCTCTGGAGTGGGTCCCAGAAGTCAACAAACAGTGCTGCAACAGCCTCTGCCTTGTCTTTGCTTCGGAGCAGAGGCTGCTGCAGCGCTGTCATCAGTTTCATGTCAGTTTCACTGAAACTGACCACAGCGCTGCAGCAGCCTCCGCTCTGAAGCAAAGGCAAGGAAGAGGCTGCTGCGGGCAGCGCTGGGAAGCGGCGGCAAGGATTTATTTATTTTTTTACCATGAGTGGCGGCGCGGAGCCTGGCGGGGCGTTTGGGGGGGTCAGTGCCCCAAATGCCCTGGAAGGCTAGCCGCACCTGCGGGGTAGCTCTGGCCTCTGGTGCCAGCTCCCAGAAGTGGTCCATCTGGAACCAAGAAAGGGCATCAGCTATGTCGTTGTTGATTCCAGTGATATGTCTAGCCATGAATAAAATGTTACCCTTCAAGCACGTCAAAACCAAGGTCCGAACCAAGCTCATGACCCTATCAGACCGGGAGGATAGTGTGTTGATCACGTGAACAACAGCCAAATTATCACACCAAAACAAAACTGTGCGGTTGGCAAATTGACATGCCCACAGCAAAACTGTTACCACAATAGGGGACAATTCCAGAAAAGTAAGGTCCCTAGTCACTCCTGCTGCGTGCCATTCCTCTGGCCAAGGCACTGCACAGCACTGTGATAGGAAATAGACCCCAAATCCTGCGCCCCCTGCAGCATCTGACTGAACTTGTAAATCAGCCTGCAGGAGGCATCACTCTCTCCAAAAACGTACGCCGTTGAAACCTTCTAGAAATTACAACCATACACCCATGTCCCATTTCATCTCCCTGGTGAACCTTATCTAATGGTAGGGGGATGGATTCCCTCTCACTTGCTATATAACCTGGACAGGAAAGTCCTCCCCAGTGCCACCACACGACAGGCAAAATTAAGGCTCCCAATCAATGATTGTAAGGAGCGAACAGTAATTTTACGAGCTGCCAAGCACTCCTTGATCCTGCCTCTCAGTGTCGCTAGCTTATCCGCTGGCAATGATGACATCAGTGAGTCTGTGTCCAATTCAATACCCAAATAGGTGAGTTTCGTTGCCGGCCCTTCTGTTTTCTCTGGGGCTAAGGGGACGCCTAAATCCCTCGCTAGCTCTTGAAACAATTCTAAAGAAGCGGCACAGTCGCTGGTCTCGGGGTGGCATATTATCAAAAAATCGTCGAGGTATTTTGTCACCTCCCCAGCCTGCAAGTTTTGCCTGAAAACCCACTCTATCAGAGAACTAAATCACTCAAACGTTGAGCAGGATATCGAGCAACCCATGGGCATGGCACAGTCGTAATACTACTGCCCCTCAAACTGGAAGCCTAATAGGTGGAAACTACTGGGATGCACTGGTAGCAAGCGAAATGCTGATTTCACATCACACTTTGCTAAGAGCGCTCCCCTTCCCATAGCCTTTTCTACCGCTACATCAAATGATGCACACTTAATCCTTCCTTTGTTATTGGATAACTGACCAAGCCTCCCTGGGGATAGGACAGGTGGTGTATCATGCAGTACTCAACTTCCACCTTCTTGGGTACAATTCCTAGTGGGAACACAACTAAGTTACCCATAGGGGGTTGGCTGAACGGGCCCACCACCCTACCTTCTGACACCTCCTTAGCTATTTTCCTGTTTACCACCTCCTCCAAGCACCCCTTATGAACTTCAAGTTGTGTAACGTCCCCTGCTGCCTCATGGGACCCGCCGGGATAAGGAATCGATATTTAAAACCCTGCACCACATAGTTCACTTCTGCCCAGTCTGGGTGCTCCTTGAGTGCCCTTTCAAGGCACTCAGTTCTGACTGGTGTCGGCCCCTTTAGCAGGGAGGGTGCCTGTGGAGGGGTCCTGTCCTCCCTTTCCATTTCCCATACTTTGGCCATACCTCCCTTTGTTGCCCTCCCTTTGCTGGCCATACCTCCCTTTGCTGCCCTTCTGGCCTTCTGCCTAGGCCGGAAGCAGTTAATTGCGTAGTGCCCTCCTCCACAGTTCGAGCACCCATGATGAAACCTGCAGGCTGAACAGTTGCACCGACCTGCCCTGTTGTATTCCCAAAACAGGCCAGGCCCTCCTTGAACCCCCCTACGGCTTTCCCCGTGAAATGGCTCATTTGACCCCCTCCCTTGACCCCCCTCCAATCTGGTTTCCGCCCCCTTCATTCTACTGAAACTGCTCTCGCTAAGATCACCAACGATCTTCTGGTGGCTAAATCTAAACGTCTCTATTCCATTCTTGTCCTCCTTGATCTCTCTGCTGCCTTCGATACTGTTGACCACTCACTCTTGCTGGATTCCCTTCACTCCCTTGGCTTTTGTGGCTCTGTCCATAACTGGTTCTCCTCCTACCTCTCTGACCGCTCCTTTAATGTGTCTCTCTCCAACTCCGCCTCCTCCTCCTTCCCCCTCTCAGTTGGTGTTCCTCAAGGCTCTGTTCTTGGCCCTCTCCTCTTCTCGATCTATACCTCATCCTTAGGCAAACTCATTGCCTCCCATGGCTTCCAATACCACCTCTATGCTGATGACACTCAACTCTATCTCTCTACTCCCTCTCTCTCTCCCTCTGTTCAAGCTCGTCTCATCAACTGTCTCTCTGACATCTCTACCTGGATGTCTCAACGTCAACTCAAACTCAACATGGCTAAAACTGAACTCCTTATCTTCCCCCCTCATCCTTCCTCTCCTTCCTCACTGTCAATAACTATTGATGGAGTCACCATCCTGCCTGTCCCCCAAGCCCGTAGCCTAGGCTTCATCTTTGACTCAGCCCTTTCTTTTAAACCCTACATTGACTCTGTTGCTAAATCCTGTCGCTTCTCCCTCCATAACATTGCTAAGATTCGCCCTTTTCTCTCTGTCTCGTCTGCCAAAACTCTTGTTCATGCTCTGGTCATCTCTCGCCTCGATTACTGTAACCTCCTTCTCACTGGCCTTCCCCGGTCTCACCTTTCTCCCCTCATCTCTGTCCAAAACTCTGCTGCCAGGGTCATCTACCTCGCCAGTCGCTTCGACCATGTGCAGCCCCTCCTCTCTTCGCTTCACTGGCTTCCCCTTCCTGAACGAATCCTGCACAAGCTCCTAGTCTTCACCTATAAAGCTCTTCACAACCTTGCTCCCCCCTACCTCTCTGCACTTATCGCCCTCCATACTCCAGCCCGTGCACTTCGCTCCTCCTCTGTCCCTTCTCTCACCCTTCCACGCCTTCCCTGCTCCCCTAAGCGCCTTCGTCCCTTCTCACTTGCTGCCCCCCATGCCTGGAACTCCCTCCCTGTCCACATCCGCCTTGCCCCCTCCCTTCATACCTTCAAATCTCTCCTTAAAACTCACCTCTTTCGCTCTGCTCTGTCTGACTCTTTATCCTGCTGAGCCACTATTCCTATACCTACGATCGGTTTACCCTTATCCTTGCAACATGGACCTGCCTGCTGTCATTCTCATCGTAACCAAGCCAAGTACGTGCACTTGAGACCTCGCATCTTCATGAATGTTAGACCCCTTGTCTCTCCCTCTGTTCCCCTTCCTAAGTCTCTCCCCCAGCTCCTGTCTCTCAGATTGTAAGCCCTAGGGGCAGGGACCGTGTCTATTTTATTACTTTGTAAAGTGCCAGGTACACTGCTGGCGCTATATAAATGTTTGTTAATAATAATAATAATAATAATAATAAATTTGCCGGGGCGACGCCTTCTCTCACCAATGGGTGACCACTATCTGATCACGGTGCATTAGTGGCATTTATCATGCACTCCAACCACAAGTCTGGAACATGAGCGTCCCAGCACAACCCCGGTGTGGTAGCTGCCCTATGATGAAATGTTTAATCATAACGCAACCACGCTCCCGCTGACCCAGTCCCGTACGCCCTTCACACGATATCTGAGTATTTATGGTGCTCTAGGCCGCGCCCAGGGTCAGCCTGGAGTATGACCCCCATGTAGAAGGCAAATGCAGCCGTCCAATTTGCCCAGTTGTGATCAGCCTTGGGGCGGCAAAATTTTTCCTTTTCCTTTCCGTCCTCTTGCTCTGAGTGATCCATAATGGGATCACTAAATAACAGGGTGAACAGGTCCACATACTCCCTTTTCAAAAAAATTTCTTTTGTGGCTGGGAGCAAGTGCTACCCGAACCGTGCAGTCACACTCGGTATTGCCCCACCAAGGGGAGGAGGAGGGCGGCCCACCATTTGGGCTACCGGTCCCACCCCCCCAGCCTGCTTGCCATCCCCAATGGTAGGGGCCACACTTGCTTCGGCCCCCTGGGCCCCCCCTACATTCCCCACTTCCTAAGCTTCCACTACTGTGTTGGAGCTTGGGGGAACTGCAGGTGTAACCCAGACCCATGCGCCGTTCAACAACAATAACTGCAGTGCACCAGGCTGGCTTCCCAGGGTAGGGGCAGTTCTTCTTGGGTCCTGGAGTGGGTTGCTCAATATTACTTGCTGGGGGGCCACCAAACCCCTTTCTTGTGTAGGCCCAGCCCACCCCCCATCAGGTCCCCCAACTGCTGTCCCACTTCTCCCATCAGCCTGCCCCCAGCCTCCGTCTCCATCTGCCCATATGACTCGCCTTGATCCCTGCCAGAGTGACTTGAGTGCCTCACGGGCTCCACCACCGGGAGCTCAACTGGGTGCCTCCTCTCCTCGCGCCAGAGCTCCTCCTCGAGGGCCAGGATCCGCCGTCACATCTCGTTGTCAGATGGCCCCTCCTGCTATTCCGGCTCCTGGGTCTGTCTTCTACTCCCTGGAGGTGGCCCCTCCCTGAGGGAAGATGAAGAGCCCCCAGGCCCATAGGACCTCCCCAGCTGGTTGCCTGGCCCCAGTGCAAGTCCCTGGGGAACAGCACCAGCCCTCAAGCCTCCTTGCCACTGGTATTGGGCTAGCCCTGGTATCCCATACGGGTCTTCAGGCCCCATGTCGCACCCCCCACTCGTGGTGGGAGGTGCTGTACCACCAGGGTGTAGGATCTGTATTAACGGTCCCCTGTCCATCTCCCCGGTTGGTGATGCACCCCGTCTTATCCAGGGGTCAAGTTGTACCTCTGGATCCTCAGTTCCAGCTTGTGGGGGGTCAACGGCCTTCCCACCTCACACACCCCTCCGATCACCTTGTGCGGGCCCCGGGGTACTGCTGCCTCCTTCACCATCACCCTCAACCCTGTACCGTGCTGGGGGGGTCACAACCCTGCTCCCCTGCCGAACTGCCTGCTGGACTACAGAGGGGGCAACCTCCCCCTGTTCTGCCTGGCCACCCATCGCTGCCCCCTCAACTGCTGTCATAGGCCCCAGGGCCCCCCAACCCCCACCTGACCGCTCATGAAGGGCTCGCTATCCCTAGCTGGAAGGGGGTTGCAGGCTCACAGACGGGCCTTGCACTCCAGCAATCAGGCGAACATCACTGCCCTAGAGGGAGGAGCCTCACCCTCTTCATAGCTCCCGACCTGGAGTGCCCTCTCCGGGTCCCGTTGCAGGGGCCTGCTTGCCGCCAGAGCCTTCCTGCCTCCTTTGCGCTTCGTCCTTCTCATGTTGATGGTGGGAAGACCCCTTCTCAAAGAACAAGGTCTCCGAGCTCAGCAGCAAGAGGATCTTGCTGCTGACTCCTCAGCCTCGCCCGTTGTACTGCCGTGTCTGAACGGCTCTCAGGAGGTCTTCCCCACCTAAAAGAGGTGGGGCTCCAACAATCCCCTTGCAGGTCAGGCACTGTACCTGTATTCCAGGGGAGGTTGCTTTGGCAACCTTTCCTTCTCCACAGCAGAGGCTTTCTAACAAGCCTGCGCTGCATGGCCCCCAGCTCTGGGTCTCTTGCCACAGCGGGGGGGTGGGGGGGGAAGGGGGCATAACAATTTTCCCATCACCGCCGACTACTAACTAAATGCAGGAAGCTGATCAATCACTTCTGTTACACTAGGGAACTCCAAAGCTGAATTTGGCCCCAGATTTTTTTTAAAGGCACTGACTTAGGAGCTGGTCATGTTCAAAATCAAAGTCCATTCTTACCTGTTTATATTAGCCACTGCAAGCTGGAAAGAAAGAACTGCTTCCTGACTGAGAGGATTTCCCTCTCTTGCATGGGCTAGACACGGAGGAATGATGCAAATGGTGCACCCTGATTTGTGTTAGGGTTATTCCCAAGTGCTGGGCTGGGAAGAAAATTTTATTTGGAGAAAACGCTCTGCTGTAGCATTCAAGAAAGATAATCTAATAATAATAATAATCAAATAATGCACTATAAAAATGGATCTGACTGTGGAATTGCTCCACTCTCTTCTGGACAAGGCAGGTCACGCGGTGTGAAAGATATTCCAGTTCCCCAGCCCTTAACTTGTAATAGAGAGTACAATGGGTGTTTTCACACAGACAGGACCTAGGCCTCTGCCACGCCTCACCCCCAGGCAGGCTGTCCATTTAAAGGCAACCTGCCAGACGTGCAGGCAGAGCAGAGGCAGGGCAGGTGGTCCTTGGTCTTGATCAGCTGCGCCGGCGGTGCTCCAGAACATCCGGCAACACCACCAGCGGAGCAGGCCGACCAAACCTGGGGCACCAGCCAGAGGCAGGGCTACTGTCTGTCTGCTCAGCAGAGGGCCATGACAGCTCCTCTCTTGGCTGGGGGTTGCCCTGGACAACACCATAGCATTGCAGACACTCTAGTCTGCAACACTATGGTGTGGGGGAAGGAGCATTGTGCGGGCAGAAGGTGCGCTGCAGCAGCCACCAGGTCACTTAAACCTGACCCAGGCGGGGGTGCAAGCAGTCAGATGTGGGGGTGCACCCCCACGTCTATGTCAAAACACCCAGTGTGGCAGGCCACACATTGAATTCACCCTCGTCAGCAATGCATGCATTTCCCCAGTAAGCTGCAGCATACATAATTGCTGTGCTTGCACTACGCGGCATTTCCCTCTGGCTTCGCATAATGCACCAGGATCTCGGATTCCTAAGTGGTCTTCAGCTAACAGTCATTTTTGCTCTATATCTCTCTCATTATGGGCCAATTTCAAGTTATGAATTCATTTATAAGCCAGTCCATTTGTGTCGACAACACTGCTGGAGGCACAGCACTGCATCCCCTTCAGCCCCAGTGGAGACACTAATAAGAAACAGCACAGGCAGGATTAGGGAGGTCAGCTGTCTGTTGTTAGGATAAAAGAAGAAACAGCTTAATCCAGGAGACACTGACAAAATTACAGAGAGACCAAAGCGTACAGCTCTTAACCAAAGGCTGTTCCACTAGTTCCCATCTATATAATGTGGTTTATGTGACCATACAGCCAGTGTGGTATAGTGGATACAGTGCTGGACTCGGGCCTGGGAAGCCAGGGTTTGAAAATGTAGCTTCACTCAATTATTGTTCACAATGGACTGGGGAAGTCCGACCACAGTAATGAACCCAATGAGTAGGGATGTGTGAACACGGTTCGGATGTTCGGAGTTCAGACCGAACTCGGTCTGTCAAACCGAACTCGAAAACGGCCAACAGCTCGGTCATGTTCGGGTGAGTTTGGATGAGTTTGGAGGTGGGAAAAACGTGACTTTGGGCAGGAAAAACATGACTGGAAGGGGGAGGCAGCTGAGGAGCAGACTTCCTGGCACCAGGGGTGGAGATCAGGGGTTATTTCATGGCCAAATGATACTGACACTGAAAAAAATCTTTGAATTAGGCATTGGTATCGATAGTGCTATTTTTGAATGTTTGGCCAAGTTCGGCAGAACTGAACTCCGCTGAACCAAACAACCAAACATCCGAACAGCATTCTGTTCACATATCCCTACCAATGAGCAATGATTGTGTGTGCTCACCAGCCGAGCAGGGTCAATGATCACCTTTAAATTAAGCCCACTTCAGTATACACCTCTCAATTACTTAGCAAGGCATCTTCGCTGTAGAACAGTATAACTTTATTAATATAGACTAGAAAAATGCAGATCCTGGTTTCCTGGTCTTGGCAGGTAAATACCCACACCTAAGCATAAGTAATCCTACACAACAGTGTTTCTAATGTGTCCAGTGCCACAAGCTGGAGTATGTGCGTATGTCTGGTCAGGAAAGGCTAGAAGGGGGTGGGGGCAGGCCATGCTGGAGAGGAGAGCTGCTAGCCAGCGGCGAAGTGGTGTCCGTGTATGTAAGGTCAGAAAGGAAATTGAAACCATGGCACTCACAAGAAGTGTGGAACTGAGCCTTCAGTCCAAAGGGTGCTGGTTCTTGCTCTGCTTACATAGTTTTGGGGAAATGCAAGCCAATGAGAACTGTCCAATCCTAGTTACCACCTCCCTTGTGATCAAGGGAAAGAAAAGGGTCTGTGGGAAAGAGGTGAGGTCACTCTTCTTTCGCAGCGGGGGGTGGGGTGGGGGGGGTCTTTTCCATTGTTTAGGGGTCGTTGTGAGCTCATCACCACCTTATTGTAACACCCTCTCCATCCTGGCCTTGGGGGATCAGTTCCTGTCAGAGCCACCCACTCGGGGTGTATCAGGTTGTCCACCAGGTGTTGATGGTTGCAGGGCGGCAGGGTTATCTTGTCGACCCACCCTTGATGGTTTATTGTAGTTTTGGCCAGAAGCAGTCATTCCTGATCGTTTCTTCTTAAATCCATCAGCCAGCAATTCCAGGCATCTGGGCTTGTCCTGTAGGTTTCCTCTGGGCCTGTTAGCTCTAATGTGTCCATGGGGTCCTCCTCCATTCCTTTAGCAATTTTTAATACAGAGTCACAAAGTCTGCTCTCTCCATAATACAATTTGCAGTCTTCAGGCCTAGCTCCCTTCTACCTTCCTTTCTTCATGGCAGGCCATTGTAGCTTTGAGCAAGGCAAACTTTTAGCCTCAGTTTTCCACCTGTAAAATGGGAATGTGTGAGTCTGTCCCTGTGTTCCCCTCACCCTTGTCCATCTTAGATTGTAAGTCCACTGGGCAGGGATCTGTCTCCATCATATAAGTGTGTAATAATAATTTATATTGTTGCATTGTTGTTTTCATAACTATGAACCACCCTGAGCCTCTTTGGATAGGACAGGATACAAATCAAAATAAACAACAACAACAGAGAACTCATTGTAAGACAAACGTCTTGGTGGCCATTTTGCACATGCACAATGATTGTTCTTAAAAAAAAATATATTCCCTCCAGTTCTAGTTCTTGGTTCATCTGAGACAAACCAAGAACCAGGCTTTTAATGAGATTTCTTGCTTTAGCGAGATCTCGTTCCAGCCCTGTTTGAGAAGGAAAAGGGCTGATGTATACTGACCTGTTTGCCATTTTCTTTTAGCCTTAGTCTGGTGTGGCTAATGCCTAGGGTTGCCACCTATGTATATTTTTCCAGGCCACTTATGAAAAAATACATGTTGCAGGGCCTGCATTGGCACCTATGCAGGCCCTGAAACATGTATTCTTCATAAGTGGCCTGGAAAAATATACCTAATGTGGCAACCCTTGTGTCACCATTCAGAGGGGTGGGGCCACCAAGACCTGAATTTGCTTCTACAGTGGGTGGCTTACTTTGTATTCTCATTTCTTCCAGTCTAGACTATCCTACAGAACACAGTGACCAGTCTCAGAGGCCAAGAATTGAATAGTCCACGGGGACTTACCCCAGAAGTGGCTTCCTCTAGAGCAGCATTGAGGCGGCCCATGGGGACGGTCAGGTTGAGATGCTTGCAGTGTGAGTGATACAGCTGTTCTTTAAATGATGGAAGTCAGTGTTCAGAGCTGTGAGCAGCACAGCCTTTCTAACCAGCCATAAATTCACTAAGGCCACTTTTAGACGAGCGGGTCGCCGTTGTGCTCGTGCAATGTTTCAAAATCACACGAGACGCCGGGCGAGGATCAAGTGCATGAAAGGCGGTCGTGCATTCTTTGCCAACCGTGAAATAAATACCTCGATTGTGAGTTATTTACTTCGCGGTCAGCAAAGAATGTGCGACCGCCTTTCATGTGCTTGATCCCCGCCCAGTGTCTCGTGTAATCCAGCGTCGCAGGATTTTAAAACCACGCGAGTGGGTCGTGCAACGGTGACCCGCTCGTCTAAAAGCGGCCTATGAAAAAAAATCAAAATGAAATTAACACCCCCCCCCCTCCCTGTAAATAGCACGGATGGCTGTCCTGTGTGAAGAAACACTACATACCTGTGAAGTAACCAACACCCAAAGCAAGGTGGGAACAGTCTTGTCCTCTTGACTTCCACAAAGACATACTGCCATCCCCTACCCCTGTTGATGACAGCAGCCGGGACATAGCTAGGTTGCAGTGGGCTGCCACTGGGCTGGTGCTGCCACTGGGTCTTGCTCCATGCTGTGCCACCTGCGGGTCACACATGCTTTGCACAAATGCACACTGCAGCTGCTTCCACTTAGCTCCGTCTCTGCCCAGCTATGCTGCAACAGAACAAGATTTGTGCCCCCCCCCCCCTCCCCAGCTTGAGCCCCGGGAGGGGCAAATGTCCCTTCTGTCCCTAGGATAGCTACACCCCTGGACAGCAGCTATTCCCACTTGTCCAGCTTCCAAGAACTTCAGCTACTGCTGGGGGATGGAGTGGCTGATGTGGAAGACCTCTGTTGGTCAGAGGAGGCCAAAATTAACGGGGTTATCATCTCCTGTGCCCTCAAGCTGAGGCAGAATGTGTCCATCTCTCCACAACTGTCCCCCTTGTTTTTATGCTCATGCTATGCATTAGTGAACAAACTCCTATTAACTGGAAGAAACTTTGGGGGTTAGAGTGGATCACAAATGGTACATGGGTCAAGCTAGTGATGCTGTTGTAGGAAAGGTCAATGCCATTTTGGGCTTCTATTAACAGAAACATTGTGTCCAAGATGAGAGATGTTATAATACCCTTATACGACTCCCCTCAGTGTGAGGGAGGGGTGCAGCCCCTGGGGGTGGGGGAACCTGCCCTCCAATGCAAGAGGAGGGTAGGGGGTGTAGTAGTGGGTGGGGGATCTCCCTTGGGAGACTGGCAGGACAGCCTCCAGGGAGTTGGGGGGGCAGACTGGGGGGTGGGGTCCGCAGCTATAGGTGTCATCTTGGCCCGGGGGAATTATGGTCCCCTCTGGGAGGCAAATTAGAGCTGTGAGGTGGGACAGGTGTTATATTCCTGTCCCGCTCACTAGCCCCAGGCAGGCTGTGAGGTGATCAGAGATCAGAGGACCCCCGACCTTGGGTTGTTGCTGACGAATGCGAGGTCAGTAGCCAATAAGTCAACTGCGGTCTGGGAGATGATCCTGGACCAGGAAGCCGACCTCACATGTATCACGGAGACCTGGCTGAACAATGAGTCGGGGCCTATATTGGCTGACCTTGTTCCAGCTGGGTACACCGTGTAGCATCAACCGCAGATGGGGGGCTGTGTAGCCATTGTTTTTAAGGATACACTGTTTGTGAGGAGATTTCCTCTGCAAATTATATGGGGACAGAGGACCTGCATTTGGTGTTGGATTTGGCTGGAGACAGATTAGGGATACTGCTGATATACCGGGCACCCACCTGTACGGCAGCTTCCCTATCTGCACTGACTGAGCTGGTGTCAGGGGTGGTCTTGCGGTCCCCCAGGGCGATAGTCCTGGAGGACTTCAATATCCATGCTGACATCAGTCTTGGAGGTGCAGAGCGTGAGTTCATGACCGCCATGGGCCTGTCTCAGAGGATGGTGGGCCCCACACACATTAGAGGACATACCCTAGACATGATATTTTGCACAGGCCTGGAGATGGGGGATCCGTTAGTGGGGGAGGTGTCAGCAGAGCCCTTGTCATGGATGGATCATTATCTCCTCCGGGCTGGTATCCTGGCACATGTCAGCCCCCGGGAGGGTGCAGAACCAGTTAGGATGGTTTGCCCCCGACGGGTTAACGAACCCAGAAAGTTCCAGATTGTTTTAGGGGATGTATCCTCTGATCTCAATGGCTGCTCACTTGATGACCTGATGACCGTGTGGAATTCCATGTTGGTGGATGCCATTGACCGGGTGGCTCCCAGGCGTCCGCTCCCGAACCGCCAACAACGCTGGTCCCTGTGGTATATGGAGGAGCTGCGGCGGCTGAAGCGGGAAGGGTGGCGGTTAGAGCGATGGTGGCGTCACTCGCATGCTGAAGTTGACCGACTGCAGCATAGAGTCTGGTTACGTACCTATGCCATGGTGGTGTGGGCAGCAAAGAAAGTTTTCTTTGCTGTCCTCATTGCATCTGATAAGTCCCAGCCGGTGAAGCTTTTCCAGGTGGTGAGGAGGCTGGTCAGTCCAGTCTCCCTTCACCTGGATTTAGAGTCATCGAATGCCTGCTGTGATTTGTTTGTGGACTTTTTTGCACATAAAATCGCTCAGATCCACCACAGTTTTGATGCAACATTTTTAGCAGTGGGTGAGCCAGAGTCAGTAGAAGCCTCGCCTTGTCCTGTTTTATGGGATGAATTTCTGAATGTGTTGCTCTCAGATGCAGGAGATGCCCTCGGGACTGTCCGAGCCACTTATTGTGAATTAGACCCATGCCCATCCTGGTTGGTCAAGGCCGGCCGGGAGACATTAGGGTCGCTGCTGGCAGGGATTGTCAATGCCTCCCTGGGGGAGGGCAGGGTGCCAGACTGCCTTAAGGCGGCGCTGGTGTGGCCCCTGCTCAAGAAATCATCATTGGACGTTGGTGTCCTGGCCAGCTATTGGCCATTCTCTAACTTTCCCTTTTTAGGGAAGGTTATTGATTGGGTGGTGGCTCAGCAATTGCAGGAGCATCTGGATCAGCTTAACTTTCTTGATCCCTTGCAGTCTGGTTTTTGTCCTGGATATGGCACAGAGACTGCACTTGTGGCCTTGGTCGATGACTTCTCCCATGAGTTGGACCGGGGTCATTCGACCCTATTGATCCTATTAGATCTCTCGGCTGCATTTGATACTGTTGACCATGAGTTGTTGGTGACTCGGCTGCGGAACCGGGCAGGACTGTTCTTGAATGGTTCCACTCATTCCTGGCTGGGAGAGTCCAGTGTGTGGTCCTGGGTGATTTTTCATTTTCTCCCCGGGGCCTCACATGTGGTCTCCCGCAGGGTTCCATCCTGTCCCCTCTCTTGTTCAATGTGTACATGCAGCCTTTGGGGGAGGTTTTTAGGGAGTTTGGCGTACGGTGTCCTCAGTATGCTGATGACACCCAGCTTTATCTCTCTTTTTCATCCGACTCAGGCCCGGCAGTCTCGGTGCTTACCCGGTGCTTGGCAGCTATGGGGGACTGGATGAGGGTGAACCATCTGAAGTTAAATCCCAACAAGACAGAGATGATGGACATGGGGAAGGCCGGGGGAGTGATGGCCCCCATCATTCACGGGGTCTGTCCTGCCCTGGTATCTCAGGTTCGGAGTCTGGGGGTGCTCCTGGAGCTGCAGCTCTGCGTGGATGCTCAGGTGGCGACTGTGGCAAAAGGGACATGTCACCAATTACATCTGGTGTGTCGGCGTTGGCCATATGTCTCTGACTCTGATCTAGCCACGATCGTCCATGCTTTTATTACCTGGAGACTGGACTACTGTAACACACTCCACGTGGGGCTACCCTTGGTGCTGGTTCGGAGGATGCAGCTGGTGCAGACAGCTCATCTCCTAACGGGGACGGGCTGATGCGATCATATTACACCAGTGCTTCGCTGTCTGCACTGGCTGCCTATAGTCTTCCTGGCCCAATTCAGGGTGTTAGTGTTGACCTTTACAGCCCTGAACGGTCTGGGCCTTGCCTACCTGCGGGACCACCTCACCCTCCGGGTCCTGGATCGGCCCCTGAAGTCAGCCGGGGGCGCCCTCCTCGAGGTCCCCCGGGTTTCTTCGGTGTCGACCTTGCGGAGGGCGTTCTCTGTGGCCGCACCGCGGCTGTGGAACTCCCTCCCATTGGAGACCTGCCCGATTGCTGACCTCCCCTCTTTCCACAGACAATGTAAGACCTCGCTGTTCCACTGTGCTTTTCCTGAGGGAGAGGGGGTGGGTGGGTACTCTGTATTTTGTTTTAATAGTGTTTTAATCATATTATTGCTGTTTTAAATTGGTTTAATATGTTGTTAGCCACCCCAAGATGCTTTCAGCAGGAGAGAGAGGCATACAAATTTTAATATATATATATATATATTGAAAAGGCTGATGGTGCTGAGCATGTTTAGTGCATGTCTGGATCTCAGAATGTTAATGAGATATTAGCCTACAACAGGTGGATGCCCACCTGCCCATTTACTAGGTGCTTGCCCCCACTGGCTACGTGGCCACTGAACCCCGCCTCTCCCCCCCCAATTGGACACTCAGCTGGAGAACACGAAGCCTGCTGTGCAGCCAAATACGGGCTGATGTGTGCCCATGTGTCCGCATCCGCTCAATTAGGTCTACACGTACAGGCCTGCCAGCACCATAGAATTGTGGGTGGAAATCCTAGAGTGCCTCCAGACTGACTGCTTCCTGCCTCTCTCTCTACATCGTTCACAGGTGCTGCCAGTGAGGGCTGTCTGCAAGTGCATGAAACACATGCCAGGGGCTGCCTGCTTATTAAGCTGGACACATTAAACACGTGAGTGGGGGCTGCACAGACCGAACCTGGACTGCAGCAGGTTTTCGTCTCTAAAACACCCTAAGCTAGTGGAAACTGTAGGGATTGCTTGATTCATTTCTTTGCTGTAAAGCATCCACCAGATGGCGACGGCCTGCCACAGAATCCCTGGTGTTTCCCTGGCAATCCCGCCCCTGTCCGCGAACATGCAGCAGCGTGTTGACACAGCATCTGCCTAAGAATGAAGATCATCTGGGTGGGTCTTTTTCTCTTCCCATTTGAAATGTAAAGGGGAGACTCTTCAGTTTTTACTTTATCCTTTCATCAAGTCCCCTCAGTACAGATCAGAACTGAATAGTGTACTCTATGGTACAACCCAATTCCTAACTCCTTTCTCTTACTAGGGCCAATTTAGGCTTTTCTAACAGCATGAAGAGGCCTCTAATAGAGTGTGAATGTCATGTGTGTATAAATGAGGAGCAGTCCAGGAGAGAGGCTGGAGCTGCTAGATCCCATCCTATCCATCCTCTCACCCCCTATAGGATTGCTCCCAACATCATGTTTTCCAGTGTTGGCTAAAGCGGCTACACAATGGATTTTTCACCATTCCCCATGGGAGATCCCTCTGTTTCTGCCAGTTCTCAACCTAAATTTCTCATGGCACCGTATCGTCGTGTTATTCCAGACTGCCAAAGACAGTTTCCATGGCAGGATCAGAAGAGTGCCACCCCCAGGGCTACTGAGGTGATCTAATGGCCCTGTACATTGAAAGGGCCCCCAGATTTGTGAGAGTTGAGCCAACCTAGCCATAGGTTCCGAAATTCCTTGTGGGATCTGCACCCCCCTACCCGGCCACATTCCCCTCTCTCCAAGCCCATACACCCTGAACGCAGGATTGGAGGAACCTTTTGGTTTGATCCAGGCAATAGCCTGCCATAAAATCCCACTACTATTCAGAGCATCTTGCTTGCCCCAGTGTGCCACACCTTGCTGTTGCCATTGCCCTAGCTGCCCACGGCCCTCTTTTGTCTGCTTGGCATTTCAAGGGGACATGAGCTTAGCTTTCCAAATGCCTGCCACTCCTTTCTAATGATTGACTGAGGGCTGCGCTGGCCTCTGGTTCTTGCCACTTCCTCACTGGGGGTTTCTTGTTTCCCTTTGGCTGGTTGCAGCTGACAAATCTAATCAAGTGCTCAGCAGCAGAGCAGCCTCTCTGGGGTGTTGCTCTCAGCCTGTTGTATGTGTGCACACGCGGGCATTAGTTCAGTCAATCAACTCACTGGCATTAAACTGGCAGTAGGCAGACATAGCGGGACTGCGTGGCATGGATAGAATGCCAGAGGCACCCACAAGATGTTAACTATCACCCTCTGCCACCCACACGGAGCAGACTCGAGACATATGCTGATGGCTAAGGGCACCACACAGAGCCTCTGCCCACACTGCGGCACACTTGGAGCTCACCATATGTTATCTATCAGTACAAATGACCTCCTATGGAGAGACCTTCAGTTTGGGGGACATCAGAGAAACTGCTTTGCCCATGCCTAGTTAGTAGGCCCCCTACACAGAGGGTTACCCCCTTCTAGAACCTTGCCTTAGCTTTCCGTAGCCCTTTCTAGCAAGGGTCTCAAAAGCAGTTCACAGACTCGCTCTCACCACGGTCTATATCAGGGGTTCCCAGATTTTTTGCCTGGGTGACCCCATTTGAGACTTAAGAAGTCGTCGTTGTAAGCCGCCCCAAGCCACCTGTGGTCAGAGAGAGCGGGGTATAAGAATTTAAAATAAATACAAATAATAAATCCCGTGACCCTGGTCAGCAACAAAGACAATGCAAGCCCATCCAATAAAAATCAGATTGCAACCCCATCTGCAAACAATACAATCCCACGTACAGTCCCAAGACACAGCTTGGGACCCTCTACTCTCATTGTTAATATTATCCCCATTTTACAATCAGAGAAACTGAGGCACAGGCAAGAAAGGTGACAACTTGAGCTCATTCAGCAAACGTCACTTGTGGAATCAGGAACAAAATCCCAAAGCCCCAGGTTATGTGCAAACGTTTCTCTTTCAGCATTTTCATTTCAGCTTCCCAAGTCTGCTCACAATCCCTTTCCGGAAGAGGAAGGTTGCTGCACTGCCTATATCGATAAAAGACAGATTATTTTGTTTAAAAGAGAAGAGAGCTGATTGACACTTGGAGGTTCATAACTTGCCCCTGCAGAACACACTAGGCATTTTTAAAACTCCGCTTGGGAAAACCCCAGTGGGGGTGATTTACACTGGAAGTCACCCAGGGGTTGTTGGAACAGTGGTGCCACCAGGCAATTCCCAGAAGCTTTGAGACACTGACTAGGTAAGACCCTGATAGCTGAGGTCTTACCAGTTCACATCTCAAAATGGCTCACTGGGTGGCCTTGGGCAAGTCACAACATCTCAGCCTAGAGATTCAGAGGGGTGTAGTGGATAAGGTGCTGGACTTGGACCTGGAAAGCCAGGATCTGAGCCCTGTCCCTGTCATGAACTCACTGGGTGGCCTTAGGCAGGTCACAACCTCTCAGCCTCAGTTCCTCATCTGTAAAATGGGCACATGTGTGCCAGTCTCTGCCTGTGTTCCTTTCATCCTTGTCCATCTTAGATTGTAAACCCACTGGGCAAGGACCTGTCTCTGAAAAATCTGTAACTGTAAAGTGCTGTGTACCCCTAGTAACACTGTAAAAATGATCAGTAGTAGTAGCAGCATGCCCAGCTCCACTGTGTGTGCACATAGTTACCCAGTTTTGGCTCCAAGGAACATTTTGCATGCCCATTCAGTGTATGTATATTTGTACATAATGCTACTGGCCTTACTTTGGATAGGCTTAGGGTCAGTCCTAGACTAGTGTGTTGTTACACCATCTTCAGCAGAATTATGCTGAAGTTTATACTAGTTATAAAGGTGGTCAACAGGAATTAAGGTAGCTGACTAGGGGTGCAGGGAATACCGCAATCAGTGCTCACAGGGAATACCAGCATTTTCCATGCACTCCATCAGGCATCCGACGGGTCACTTTTAAAAACCCATCCAGGCCGGAAGTACACGCTCCGGATTTCCCAGGATGCTGAGGACGCCAATCCCAAACCCTCCTTAGCTGCTGCAGGCAGGGTTGCCATGCCTCCTCTGGCACCCCAGATTTGCTGGGTTGCCCATTTTTGCGGGTGCCTGGTTGCAGCTCTATAGCTGACTTTACAGGCAGAGGGGCATGGAAAGTAAGGGCACAAGGACTGCCATGCGGGGTCACGGAGCTGCCACAGGGGAGGAGAGACAACAATCAGGAATGTCCAGGGAATAGCTCATAAATGTCTGCTGAGGGGGCTCAGCTTGTCCCATTCCCAGACATTTTTGTGGGTGATCCTGATGAGTCACAGCAATGGCCTATCTCGTATCCAGTATCCTGTCTCCAACAGTGGTAACAGATGTTCCAGCAGAAGCATATAAAAACAGGGCAATTGTGGAATGATGCATTCCCTGTCATCCATCCCAGCTTCTGGCAATCAGAGGCTGCACTCCGCTGGCAATATTGGCTAGTGGACAGCGATGAACCTATCCCCTGTGTTAACTCTCTCATCTTTTTTTGAACCCAGTTACATAATACTTAAGATCCCATGGCAATGGGTCCCAGTAGTTAATTGTGAACTGTGTGCAAAAATACTTCTATTTGTTTTAAACCTAATAATTTCATTGGGTGTCTGCTAGTTTTAGTATTTTGAGAAAGAGTAAATATAAATAACAACTCTCTGTTTCCTTGCTCTGCCGCATGCATGATTTTATGATCCTCCATTATAGTCCCCATCAATCATCTCTTGAAGGTTCAAGTAATCAGGATTAAAAAATAAAAGCAGACATTCCTGAAGCAGTGTTTCTTTCTCTGAAACATGCATGGGGTGTGCAGAACCCGAGGAGGAGAGATATAAGGGCTCCGGTGCTGCAGAATTCCTTCATAGGAGTAACACACCCAGCCCAATGGAAACTTTACCCATTGCTTGCGACATGTAGTTTTCAAACTGCCCAAACTGTGCATTGTGGTCTAGTTGAAGCACTGACCGATCCTATTTGCCAAGTTCCCTGGATGCACAGATCTAGAGCTATAAGAACTACAACTCAATCTGCAATCTGCCATGCACACACACTCACTAGGGTAGGTATACAAAGAGAGATTGAAAAGGTATCGGGGGGGGGGTGTAGTCATTTTGATGGCTATACTCAGTTCAACCCTATCCCAAACCTTTTTGCCCAGATGAGTCCATTTTGAGAAAAAGATATGCAAAGTAGTTCAAATATCAGTCCTATCATGTCCAATAGCATGACCCGATGCATAGTTTGGGAACCCCTGAAACTGATTTTGCTCCAAGCGCCTATCCTGGAAGTTTGACTTCTTTAAAGCCTTCCATTCCCCAGAGTCTTCCAGCATCACTTTCATTTCTGAAGCTGTATCCACTCCAGTCATCCCATAATCCTGCCCTAGTTACATAGGTTAAGAGCATCCCTTTGGGCCTGATACTTGAATCCAGGTGTTTCAAGTCAGCAGGAAAGCATTTCAGTGTTTTCGGGAGGGTTTGGTTAGATTATCAGACTGGAGATTTCTCTCTCAGAACATGAGATCCCTGCAACTATGCTTCATTTGTGTGAAAAGAACAAGAGGAGAAACAGCAGGGGGAAAAACAGCCTGGAGCGAGACAAAAAGTGACTTAAAAGAAACAAAAAACAAGAGCAGTTCTCAGAGGAATTCCCATGCAAAGCTGAGATTGAGAAAGCCCGGTGTGAACTAACAGTCCATAAACCCAATAGCAGGTGTCACATATGTCACTGTGCTGAGTGCTGCAGCTACTCCAGCCACCTGCGAGCACGGAGGAAGGGGAACTCACTGTGGAGAGAGGGGCTGCAGGTTTCTGTCAAGGTGCTTGGGGGGAGAAATCAACACCTAGTATCACCAGCTCCTTGGCTTCATACGCTGCACTGTGCAATGACCCTGCCATTACAGAGCACAGGTGTTGACGGCTGTGTAGTTTCTGTCCCTATTGCTGAGGTGCCACATGCAGTTACCAGAGCAGGAGGACAAGATATAGCAACACACAGACAGCTACACAAATCGTGAGGGCTGCTCCCTGGGAATTACAAAACCACCCAGCAAGCAGTACCCAGTTTAATAGCACTTGGGGGGATAGGTAGAGAATTTCAGGGATCAGTTTGTCTACCAGAGCCCACAGCAACCCCATCCTTCATCTCAGTGCTGTTGGCAGAACTCCCTTGCACTGACTGTGAGAGAATCAGGCTGTCTGAGGCCCCAGTCCTCACCGTGCTCCACTGCCAGCGCAGGCCCCATTGAACTGAATGAGATGGATTGGCGATTAATGTCTGGACTGATCCCTGCAGCTTTTGGCTGGCACAAGCCCCATTGGAGGCGGGGCTCGCTCTGGGGCAGTTTGCATGTGCTTACCAGCAATCAGCAAGCACATACAAGAACCAGCCAGGCAGCAACACTACCAACAGGCCTATACAAGAGTTTTTAAAAACAAACAAAATAAAACACACACACCCCAAGGTGACCTAGTAGCCAAAGGCAGGGCCAGGACAAAGCCAGTCTTCACTTGCACTGTACTCCATCCTTCGCTGTGGAGAGTCAGCTGTCTTTTAAAAAGTACTGTACACACCCCGATAGCCCTTGACTTGGGGAAAAGCAAAATGCACTGACCAACTAACTGAGATTCAACACCCTTGTGAGGCAGACTGTGACTGGGGCTCCTCCTATGCACTACTGCACACAATCATGAATATTATTAGCTCCATTGCACAGTTGGGTATATTGAAGCAAAAATAAAATCAGTGATCCACCTGAGCTCAAGTGTAAGTTAGTGGTACAACTGTGATCAGAATGCAAGTATCCTCTGATTTCCTATCCCTTCACCTGATCACGACCCAGCACAGTCTACCTTTTAGTCTAGTGCTTCTTGGGAAACTTGACCGCTAGGTGGCAGCATATCAACATAGATCTTCCCCAGAGTAGCAGCAGCTGCCCTGCTAATCCCCAAAGTGCTTCTGCTTTATTAGCACGTTCCTGGTATGCATGTCTCCAAAATGTCACAATGGGTGTTGTTAAACGAGATGGTAGCCCACATCAGGTGGGTGTCCACCTGCTTGTTTATTAGTGTTCACCCCCACTAGCCACCCCCCACCGGACTTGCAGCCGTCACTCATGGTAGGGTCCCGGAGCATGCGGAGCCTGCCATGCAGGTGAATGAGGGCTGATGTGCACTTACATGTCCACGTCCTGTAAATTAGGTTGTGTGCAGCCTCGTGCACATACAGGTCTGCCAGCACCATAGAGTCCCAGACAAAAAGCTTAGTGTTCCAAGGAGCAACCGCTTCCTGCCCCTCTTTCCACTTGCTCTCGCTGGTGCACACGTAACATCCACCTTAAAATGTCCAGCATGCGGCAAATTCAAACATGTATTGTCCCAGCTTGTCCTGGTTTGCAGCATGTGCCCAACGCGCTCTGTTCCAAAGCTGTTGTGTTCTTCCAGAGCGAATTCTACAGCCTTTTCATCGCTGTTGCCAAGGCTCAGAACAACTGCCAGGCAACTACCAGCACTGCTATTGCCAATGTTCCATCCTAGGCACACTCTGCCTACTGACCCAATTACCAGAGATGTATTCCCTGGAGTGAGGAAGAGACCAAGGCCTTCATTGCTCTATTGGGCGAGCAGAAGGTCAAGTACCAACTTGCCAAGTGCTACAGGACCGAGGCAGTGTTCCAAGACGTCTCAGCACAGAAGGCACTCCAGGGATACAACAGAGACATGAACCAGTGCCGGCAGCGGGCCAAGGACTTGCACAGGGGCTACATGATCTAGGACAACAACTTTGCTTCTTGCAAACATCGCCGAGGATCTCCTTGACCAGTCCCTATGCATGGATGGTGCCATCGTGGCATCCCGTCTATATGGTTGCTCCTTCACCAGGGACCAGAAGCAGATGGATATGGCTCCCCCACTACCCACTTGAACTGCTCCTGCTCCCCACACAGAAGCCATGACCGCTAGTGGAGATCCCTCCATGCCCATCCCCACCCTGGAGCCAGCAATGGTCGACAAGGGCACAAGCACCATGACTCTGATGGTCTATCCCCTCCATCTTGAGATTCAGTCTCCGTTCATGGAGCCATAGGAGGTTCTAGTTGAAAGTACAAAGGACCCTTATGGCACGTTTATAGAGGAGGTGGAGCAGAACAGTAAGTTAATGTACCTTGGAGTGGGGGAGCTGCATTTGCACAGCTGCAAGATAAAGGCTTCCGTTTATGCTATCTAATGAATTAGTGCCGTGAATTAGATCAGGGCAGATAGCCTCTTTTAATTTTATTAGATCTGTAGGCAGCATTTGATACCGTTGACCACAAGATGTTGGTGGCCTGGCTGCAGGACTGGGCCAGAGTGGGTGGAATTGTTCTTGAATGGTTTCGCTCACTCCTGGCCAGGAGAACTCAGAGCGTGGTTCTTGGGGAGTATACTTCATCTCCCCGGGACCTTGTGTGTGGAGTCCCACAGGGTTCTATTCCACCCCCACCCCCCTGTTCAATGTGTACATGCAGCCTTTGGGTGAGGTTATGAGAGGGTTCGGCGTGCATTGTCATCAGGACGCCGATGATACACAACTTTACCTCTCATTTTCTGCAGACCCAGACCCAGCAATCTCAGTGCTCACTCAGCACTTGGCGGCTGTGGAGGACTGGATGAGTCTGAAGTTGAATCTTGACAGGACGGAGGTGATGTTGGTGGGTAGGGCTGAGGGGGTGGTAGCTCCTGTCATTGATGGGATTTGCCCCCCTTTAGTCGCTCAGGTCCATAGTCTGGGACTGTTCCTCGATTCACAGCTCTGCCTGGATTCCCAGGTGGAAGCGGTGGTGAGAGGAGCATTTCGCCAATTACATCTGGTGCGACTGTCTTGGCCTCCAGTCTGGCCATCATCATCCATACCTTTATTACCTGTAGATTAGACTACTGTAACGCACTCTACATGAGGCTGCCCTTGGGGACGGTCTGGAGGCTGAAGCTGGTGCAGAATTCATATCCATATCCATATTTATTTATACCCCGCACTCTGTCCAGGGACTCGAGGCAGCTTACAACAACAAAAATACATTCATGGGCGATCCACACAGGGGGCCCAAGTCATTATCAAACAATTATTTACATAATATACAATCTCAGTATCAAAAACAAATATAACAACAATTCTCAACCCCACCCCCTTATGACTCACCAATGTCCCATTCTGTGATCTCCCCCACAACAACGGGGCAGATCCCACACATCGTCACAACATCCCCTGCTGCCACCAGGGAAAACCTAACCACCTCCACCCCTCTCTCACCGGGGGGAGGTGGTCCCACCAACTCCACATCAGTGGTCATACTATACTCATCACACTCATCCCCTCCCTCTTTCACTAACGCCCATCCCAGCACACCCCCAATAGGCAATCCCCCTCCACTTTCTTCCCTTAATATCAATCCCCCCTCTGAACCCCTATTTATATTCCCAAAAGGGATAATAGGAGCAACCTGAGATACTGCCGCCTCCTGCTTTCCCTTCTCTACCTCCCCCTCCAACTTTTCACTTTCCCCCTCCATCAGATTTACCCCCTCCTCCCCCTCCAGACCCCGATGGGCCCCAAAGGGCCATGCCCTTTGGCCACGGCCCTTTGGCTTGTGACCGGCGGCAGAGCCGCCGGTGTGAGATTTAAATCCCCCGGCACTTCCGGCCGCCGACGCCATGGGAGGGGGGGGAGCCAGAACCTGTCAATGTCCCCTCACATCTCTTCCCCTCCACAGGTGTTTCACAGCCCCCAGCAGCAGCAATCCGCACGGCAGGAGAGCCCGGCAGGAGAACAGCTCCAGGGATGCCCCCAGCAGATGGTGAGTAAGCTGGATACAGCACAGCCGCCGGTGCGAGATTTAAATCCCCCAGCATTCCCGGCCGCCGACACTACGGGAGAGGGGGGAGGGGGAGCCAGAGGCCCGTCTCCTAACAGAGAATGCAGTGGCCCGTCTCCTAACAGGGATGAGTTGTCACGAGCACATTACACCGGTGCTCTGTTCCCTGCACTGGCTGCCCACTATCTTCTGGGCCCAATTAAAGGTGTTACTAATGACCTATAAAGCCCTAAATGACCTGGGCTCTATTTACCTGCGAGACCACCTCAGGCCCCGGGTCATATCGCGGCCCCTGCGGTCAGCGACTCGAAGTTCCCTGGGTTTCCCAGGTGGCAACGATTGGGAGGGTGTTCTTGGTGGCCACTCCTAGGCTGTGGAATTCCCTCCCAATGGAGACCCACCTCGTCCCAGACCTCCCCTCTTTCCGAAGACAGTGTAGGACCTGGCTGTTCCACTGGGTCTTTGGAGAGGGAGACGGGTGGGATGGGTTAAGGGAGGGGGGATTCGTTCTGTCCCTTTTAGTATATTTTTAATATTTTTAATGAATTTTAAATTGCGAATTATGTTTTATTTATGAATTGTTGATTGTGTGTGTGAGCCGCCCTGAGCTGCTGTGTGTGCAGGAGGGTTGTGAGATAAAAGAAAACTGAAATAAAATAAAATAAAATAAATAAAAGGGATGGGGACTCCAGGGGCAATTTCAGTTTCGGTTCTTCCTCATTTTCAGATCTAATTTTGATTTTGTTTTCTTCAGGGTGAGGTGTTGCATTGATTTCCCCTCCCCCCCCCCATTTTTTTCTCATTGACTTCTCCCATTGAAGTCAATGAGAATAAACTAGAAAAAAAATCAATGTAAAAACAAAACAAAATGCTGGAACCAAAATTAAACTGGAATTTCATTTTTTAAGTTTTAAAACCGAAACGCCCATTTTTGGACTGTTTCGGTTCTATCCAAAACCAAAATTCCCACCCCTACTATCTAATTATGTGGGATTTTTCTTTACTGTGTTCACAGGTAGCCAGGAGAGCACTGGGAAGCAGCAAGGTATTTCCCAGGACACAACAGCGCCAGGTGTGAACAGTAGGTGTAGGAAGTGGGTGGGGAGGCACAACAATGGACGTCCAGGCTGGGGGAGGTGGGAGAGGCACTATGGCGTGATGGTGGGTTGATGGGGGAGAGAAAGACACCTTTGTGGCTGGCGGGGAAGGGAAAGGCGCCATTGGTGGACCCACAAGTTGGGGGCAGAGGCACCGTGGTGGGATGGTGGGGGAAGGAAAGGCCATGACAGGCCCATGGGCGGGGGGGAGGGAGGGAAAAGGAGGCACTATGGCAAGTGGGTGGGGGAAGAGGCGATGGTGCTAATTATGGTGCTTGATTTATATATGTTCTTCACTCCCCTACCATGATTGTGGAAGGAGAACCATGTGTCCCAGAGATCCTGCTGCAGTAACCACTCCGGCAGCAACTCGTTCCAGCTTCCCCTTGGGTGGGAAGGGCAATTGTTACATTGGGCAGGATGGGTAGATGTGGGCTGAAATGCTGGGCCAGGAAGCTTTCCTTGTTGCCTTGCTACAGGTCTGCCACCATAAGAGGCATGGACAGGACCCCCAACCACAAGCGCCCAGCACAGCCAGGACCTGTGGGGGTTTGCAACCATGGCACAGGGAAGATGTGGTGAAGGAGCTGCTTGGGAAGACCATTTGGCAGGTGGCATGAGATCTGGGAATGATTCAGGGCATGGCCAGAAAGCATAGGTAACTCCACAGAACACAAGGTTTTCACAGCTAAAGCCCACCTGGACCACCAGCAGGAGCACAGGCACTGGGCCCATCTCTGGCAGCAGTTTGAGCGGTCAGATAGTGTGCTCAAGAAGACAAGTAAGGATATGATGATCTGTTGCTACAGACACAAAACAGTCTGTCCCAGTCTCTCCATATCCAGACCTGCCTGCTCAAGCATGCAGCTGCCATGACTGCAAACACTGTTGCTCAGGGGCAGGTGCCCTCCTATGCCAACACTCATGGGCCATTCATGCCCCTACACCTGGATTATGCCTGCCCTGGTTTCCCTAGCAATCCACCCCCCCCCCAGCCAAAGCACCCGAGCTCTCTGTGCCCTGCTCTCACACCAGTGAATGCAACGTGGTCCAGGCACATGCCTTCCCCGCTGCCAGTCCCGCCATGAGTAACATGCCTCCAGCGAGCACTCCTTCACAACCTCCACGGCCAGAGTTACAGGAAAAGGTGAAGGAGGAAAATGTCCTACCACCACCATCCAACAGAGCACACCCTAAAGTTGTTGTATTTTTCTCACTCTATGGTTTCTGTGCTTGATCTGGGGAAAGTGGGAGGTTTGGGGAACTGAGGCTGAGAGGTTGTGACTTGTCCAAGTCCACCCAGGGTGTTCATGGCTAGGGTGGGATTCAAACCCTGGCTTCCCAGGTCCAAGTCCAGCACCTTATGCACTACTAACACCACACTGGCTCATATGCTTGTGGTAGCATGGCAGTTGATGTGCTGGCACAAGGTGTCCCTGATCTCCGTGTCTATGTGCTGCTCTGTTCTTTTTGACTAGTCCTGGAACAGGGGCAGAGGCTTGCTGGAGCTAACTGGCAGGGTGGCCTCCAGCACGGCCCTGCCAGTCTCACAGATGTTGTGGACAGCACAGGTGGAGGTGGTTAGCAGGTGAGTGGTTTCCAGTTGGAAATCAATACTGGCAGCAATTGCTCTCCAGCGTTGCTTCAAAAGCCCCAACGCGCACTTCACAACAGAAAGGGTGGCACTGAACTGCCTATCAAAGTACCTTTGGCTCTGGGGTGTCGGCAATGTTGTAGGCCTTCCTAAACCAGGACTTCAGTGGGTAATCAGGGTTTCCCAGAATAATAGACTGCATGAGCACCTCCTCAATGCAGGTTTCAGTGGTAGGTCCAAACTCCCCCGTGTACATGCAGCTAAAGAAGGGGGACTGGCAAAAGATGTGGGCATCATGGTTCTTCCTGGAGCACCTGTACAGCACATCCATGAGCCAGGCATGGTAGTCCACTAGTGCCTGGAGAACCATGGAGAAGAACCCCTTGAAGTTAAGTAGCCATCCTTCCTATGGGGTGGTGATGGTGATATGGCTGCCATCAATCACCCCCTTACAGTTCGGGAACCCCTCCTGCCGAAAGCTCTCCTTTACCTCCACGGGTTGAACCAACTGCATCACCTGATCCACCAGCACTTCCACAATCAAGCAAACTTCAATTAGGATAGTCTCCACCGTGGAGGTTCCAATTAGAATTCATAATTAGAAAATTAGAATTCATAAAAAAATCTCGATAGGCTGGAGATCTGAGCTGAAATTAATAAAACAAAATTCAGCTGAGAGAAATGTAAAGCTTTGCATTTAGGGAAGAAAAACCCAAATACACAAATATAAGATGGGGATAACAGGACATGTAAAAAGGATCTAGGAATTGTGGGTGATCAAAAACTGACCATGAGCCAGCAATGTGATGCAGCTGCAAAAAAAGGCTCATGGCAATTTTAGGCTGCATTAACAGAAGCATTGTTTCCAAATCAGCAGAGGTAATAAATCTGCTGTGTTCATCACTAGCCAGACTTCACCTGGAGCACTATG
>QEPC01014265.1:52766-81529 GCA_003113815.1 Sphenodon punctatus | reverse complement strand
AAGAACCTTCTTTACAAGGTAGCAACCTTCTGATCAGCACATGGGCAGGAGCTGTTTGTAAACAAACAGCCTTATCTCCCAGCCCGATCGCTGTCCCCGCTGCTGCTTCAGCGCTACTAAGAGGGAGAGTCAGGTAAGCCCTCCCCCTCCCCTCCAACACAACCCAACCCTACAGGGGTCAGGACCAACAATTTTTTGAGTTTGTTTGTTAAGAATAATTTAAAAAAAGACAGCATGACCGGCCCCCAGCCCGGCCCCGGCCCACCGGGAATCCTCCCGGTGCATTCAATGGCCAATCCGCCCCTGCTCAAGGTCCTTTTCACCTCTGACAATCATTCTATGATTATATGAAATAATCAAATAATATGAATATTGCTTCCTTAGTGAATGATTCTCCAAAATGTCGCAAAATGTGAATACGAAATGTGAATATGAAAGTGCCTATATTTGTTTCATCCCCTAGCATATAGGAGTCAGAATATAAACTGGGAGTGAACCATAAGTTTAGCATTCCCTGTTATGTACAACAGGAGACCCAAGTAGTATAATAAAAATCCTGACTTTTATAGGTGCAAAATGCTAAGCTAGTAAAGGAAGAGTCCCAATACATAAACATGTGAAAAAACTAAGCCATGTGAGAAAAGTAAGAGGCAGACATGAAGGGTGACTGAGGATTGCTCAAAACTCCAAAAAGAATGCAGCAAAAGCCTCTAGAAAAAAAAAAAATGGTCTTGCTGTGGATTTCCAGGAGAGAGCAAGGGTGTATTCAACAGCATGTTCTTATGTTCTTGCAAATCAATAATCTGCATTTAACCAAGTCCCTTCAGAGTGTGATGGGCCATAACACTTGCAAAGTAGCTGCCACATGCTGGAACAGTAATCAAGGAAGCAGAGAGCTGCGCTAATTATTGACTGTGTTATAATGTGAGAGTCGGGACTTTGAGTTATTGATCTGGTGTGCTCTAGCAGCTCAGTGAGACTTCCTCTCAGTCTGCTTTTGGCATTTACTCACTACATATTGTTACTGAGAAGGGGATCTTCCTAGCTTCAGACTTTTTCTCTGGTGAAAGCTCTCCCTGACCCAGCCATCCCTACTCCTCCACACACTTTATCTAGGAGATGCTAAAAGCCAAAGTGCTGCAAAATCCAAGCAGCCCGCCACTCCGATGTTTGCAGGAATGGTGGTCAAGCCTTTGAACTCTCAAAGACTTATTTTCTATTAAAGATTGTGCGTCACCCCCAGACTCTCCCCCCTTTGGCACCCTCCTAACTGCTGCTCTCTACCAGCGCCATCCCTAGAATTGGCGGGACGAGGGTGAAAACAAAATGTGAGGCCCCAGGGGTCCCTTCCCGACTGTTTGAGAGCACCCCCACAGGGCCCTAGAGGTGGCAGTGTTTGCGGGTCTCACTAGAAGGGACTGGGGGCACCACACCCTGCCACTGCAGGGCCCCTGAAAGTAGACAAAATAGTGGGGCCTGGGTCAGTTGTCCCGGATTGCCTTGTGGTGCTGGTAAGGCTGATCCTGCCTCCTACCCTCTTCCCACAAACATCCCCTCAGCTTCCTCACGGCCACATCCTGTGTTACTCACTGCCAGCTTTCTTTCCCTCCACCTCAGGAATCCCACTCAACTATCAAACCCCACCTCTATCCCCAGAGTAGCAGGGGTACAGACAGCACGGAGGGAATGTGTCCAAAAATTAGGCCAGGAGACTGAAAGCGCGGAACTCTTTCCAGATGTGAGCAGCAGTGGACCCTTAGCCTGACCAATGGGAACCTTTCTCCACTCCCCAAACCTGGTGGACCCTGAACATATTCCAGGCCAAACACGCATCCTTAGGAGCAGCTGTTTCTGAGGTGTCTTCCAAGTGGAGCCTCTCTGGTATTTTAGGATTAATCTGGTATTTTAGGATTAATGCTGAAACATAAACCCTGCTGCATAGCATTAGTTGTGATGGATCTTTGAAATGATACTTGCCAATAGACCCATCATTCATGATGTGTAAAACTGCAGTGCTGTCACTCTGACCACAGTCTTTGAATAAGCCCTCCAGACTAAGCAGCTGAAACAGCAAGCAGCTCCCTGCTGCTTTTCACTCAATAACTCAGTTACCAGGACATCTCTCCAGTCAGCTCATTTTGTTGTCCTAGAAAGCACAAACAGCAGGAAGAGGGAAACAGTTCTTTCAGTCTAACCTGATCAAATCAGTCCCCACTAGTGCCTGGGTGACCCTGCTAATGCACACAGAGGATGCAGGAACATCATCACAGACCAAACATTTAAGAGCTCGGTACTCAAAATTAGGGCCAGCATTATAAATGTGTTCAGCTCCCATTTAAGCATCAGAGTAAGGGTTGCATTTTTAAAAGTGTGCAGCGCCATCGTATCCCCTTTCACCAGTTTTTCCAAGATGCTCAACATGCCGGCTGAATGAGAGCGGAGCCATTTTGAACATCCACCTCCAATTGTCTGGTTTTGAACATCCCTAGACAATGTTGTTTCTATCTAAACCAAAGCCAGAAAGAGGGGGACATTAATAGTTACCATTGGACCAGCTAAAGCCAAAGAAACAGAGGTGCTGCCCAAAGTGAAACTGCTAAGGAGGTGGATTTTTTTAGAAGATTATGCCCCTTTGCCCATGCACCCTCTGGTGGGGGGGTTGGGGTGGGGGGGTCTGCCCTCCCATAGTCCAGCAGGTTCGGAGTCTGGGGGTGGTGTTGGATCCGGACCTCCATCTGGATCGGCAGGTGGAGGTGGTGGCTAAAGCCGCCTTCCGCCAGCTGTATCTGGTGCGGAGGCTGCGCCCATACATTTCCGGGCCCGATCTGGCCACTCTTATTCACACCTTCATCACCTCGAGGCTAGACTACTGCAACGCGCTCTACATGGGGCTTCCCTTGGTTCTGATTCGGAGGCTGCAGCTGGTGCAGAATGCAGCGGCCCGTCTCCTTACGGGGACAAAGTGATGGGAGCATGCAACACCTGGGCTCTGCGCTCTGCACTGGCTGCCTATAGCGTACCGAGCCAGATTCAAGGTGCTGGTGTTGGTGTATAAAGGGACTGCCTCGCCTTCCGCGCCCCAGGGCAGCCCCTGCGGTCTGCCGGGGACGCCTTCCTGGAGGTCCCCCGTGTTAAATGGGGGGCCACGATGGAGAGGGTGTTCTCAGTGGCCGGGCCGCAGCTTTGGAACTCCCTCCCGGAGGAAGCTCGCCTGGCTCCGGGTCTGATGGCTTTTCGTCAAGCCTGTAAGACCTGGCTGTTCGTCTGGCCTTCGGAGGGGAGGGCGGGAGTGCAGGGGAGGGAGGGGGAATGTTTGGGGGGGTGTAGTTTAAAATTATTTATATTGTTGTTTTATGTATTTTATTATTGTTTTAGTTGTTGTGAGCCGCCCCAAGGGGGCGGCCAATAAATATAAATAAATAAGTAAATAAATAAGGGAAGCTGAAATATGTATGCAAGTGACATTTGGAAGTCCTATCCCTTGAAATCTTGGCTTTGTGGGAGTTGTCTGATCGAGTACTGTGCAGCTCAGTGCTCTCTGCACACTCCTTGATATGTCAGCACATGCCTCAGAGCAGCTGTGGTGGTTTGGCTGTCTGCACAGGACTCTGCAAGCTTTACAACAGCATCGCTGCCAGCAGCCAGATCATCTTTGAGGTGCCTCCTGTCTAGCAGAACATAAAAACTGCAGTGGACTTTAACACTGCTTTTAAACGAGGCGCTGAAAACCGCCTCCTGAGCCCTGCGTTGAGAGAAAAGCTGCGCGGGGAGTGTTTACACACTCCCCGAAGTGACGTGCTCCCTATTGCCGCCGCCACCGCCAGCAGTGGGGAGCACGTCACTTCTGGCAGCGCGGGGAGCGTGTAAACACGCCCCGTGCGGCTTTTCTCTCAACGTGGGGCTCAGGAGGTGCTTTTCAGTGCCTCGTTTAAAAGTGGTGTAAGAGAGAAAACCACCAGTTGGAAGCCACAGTTTTACTGAAATAGCAAGGTTGAACTTGAGGATGAGAAGACTTAGTGCTGGAGTCAGCAAAATAGAACCCCCTGCTCAACTGAATTGGGCCTGGGTACAAAGCAGCTTGGCACTTCTGATGCTGGGTGATATCACACTGCTCTATAAGGAAAGGGCCATATATATTTTTTTAATGGCAGTGGGGGAGGAGCTACCAAGTCTGCTTCTGGTTTCTCTCGGAGTCCTGACCACAGGCTCATGACACTTCCTCCAAGCTGCAGCCACTTCCCTCATTATGAGGCAAAGCATAGCAGTCACCTCCCAATTCACTGTGATAACTGAGCCATTCTAGACAGTCTGCCCCAGTTTCACATAACTGTAAGTCCTCCTGTCACCAGCCAGCCTGCGTCACCCTTCATGGCCTCCAGTCCTTCACAACACATTTTAATCTTATTCCTAATACCAATTATCAGAGCAACACTCTCTGGCAGGAATAGATGCCACATTTCAAACCATTAATGGTGGGAAAGACCTAATGATAGGGGGATGACTAAAAATAGGAGATTGCAGATTGTGTTAAAATAGTCTACTTCTTTCCAGTGATGTAAATTTCTTATGCAAATAACAGGCCCCAGTAACTCAGGACAGACATTTTCTTGGCTAAGAAACCACAAATGACGTTTGAGAAATTACAGTACAGAGTGCTGTACATGAAAACTTAGACGCAGCCTTTTGGCGCATTCCTTTTCACTGAGAGAAATCTAACCAATCGAATTTTAAGGAGCAAACTGTTTCCAAGGGTCTACGCCCTTTCCCCTTCGGCCCTCATAAAATAGTCCTCCTCCTAATGTGGATTAGAGATCGGGCAGTGATGGGCAGTCACCGTGGCCCAGATATTATTCATTACTCATCCGTGCACTGATTTCAGTAGGTCAGCAGATAGGATACTTGCCATCATCAGCAAGTATCTGGTGCTCATGAAGTTACAAAGCAGCACCTTGATAAATAATTGTTGCTAAACTAGTTGTTTCCATGCACACTGGGTAGCAAGGACTAGAAAGAGCTTAGTACACCTGAACAGAGACTTCAAACCTTGAGGAAAACACAGAGGAAGAAGTAAAAGGCAATGCCATGCAAGAAGAAACAGAACAGCACAAAAAGGAAATAAAGGAGAGAAAAGGAAGAGAATAAGAACACAAAGAAGCACATACAGCAAATGTAAGACAGGAAAAGAAATCAGACTCCTGTCCTCGACACCAGCCAAAAGATTCCAAAATATGAATAGAGAGAGAGCACCTGAACCGTTTGTAATGAAGACCATGAGACCAACATACACATATCCATAAATGACTACTCTATATTAGGATTGTATATCCATGTTTGGTGTCTGTTTTGAGAGATTTTTCCAGGGAATGTGAGACAGCTTTTTAGATCAAAGTGACTAAATTTGGTGAGTGAAATTGTTATTTATTAGTTAATTATTATTAATAAAAATATTATTATTTATATAGCACGATCAGTGTACCTGGTGCTGTGTAATCAATAGTTCTAGACAGGTCCCTACCCAAGGGGCTTACAGTCTAAGAGAGACATGGGAGGGGGAGACGAGGGAGAGGTGAACATCAGTAAAGACAAGGAGGTTGAGAAGTTGCAGGTGCATCTGCTTAACTTAGTTACACAATGGAGCTAACAACTTACAGGACACAATTTCACTCATGACAAGTTGTTAGGGAAGGCCTGATGGAAGAGATAAAGGGTGTGTCTGCAAATCTCTTCAATTGAGTTTTATAATCCAAATTTAGAATATGAAAAATCACCAAATTGATCAAGAGTTAATTTTCTTTCCAGGTTGCCTTCCAGACCTCCAAACAGTAAACTGGTATGCAAATGAGGCTCCCAGTCTCTTAGGCTTATTTGCATATCCTGGGAACCAACTTCTTGACTGATTTGGTAATTTTGCATACTAATACATTGTAGATTCGGCTTACAAAACCCAGCTAACGTATTTCCAGATAAATCCACTTTGAAGAGGTAAGATTTCCAGTCACCAGAATTGGTCAGTTCAGGTCTCTAAATAGCAGGTGTATTGTTGGTAATTTGGGGCTAATACATAGCATTTTTCTGGAGACGATGTTTCTCTTCCGGTCTCTACTTTTCTCCTTTTGTTTCTCTCTCTCTTTTTTTTTTTTTTTTTTTTTTTTTAAACTTCTCTCTTTCTTTTGTTTGCTTCTCTTTTCTCTGCTAATGCTTTCTGATTATCCCATTCTATTCTGTTGTGTGGGAGGTGGTTTTTTTTTAGCTCACATGAACAGTTAGGAGGAGAGTTGGGTTGATTTCTGGGGAGGGCCGGGGGTGGGTAAGGTATTAAGAACATAGGCAGTGCCATATTACCAATGGTCCTTTTAGCCCAGCATCCTGTCTCCAATAGGAAGCTTCAGTTGCTTCACAGAAATGCACAACCGGGCGGCCATAATGCAGTGATCCATGAGATCCAGGGGTATCATTCCCCGACCAACTTGACTAACAATCATTTATAGATCTATTCTCTAAAAAAATATCAATGCCTTTGTTGAACCCAGTTAAGTTACTGCTGTTCACAATGTCCTCTGTCATAAGTTCCACGGGTTAATTGTGGATCCCATTTGTGTTAAATCTGCTGCCAGTTAATTTCATAGCGCGGCCCCTAGTTCGGTTATTTTGAGAAAGGGTAAATAAAAGCTCCTTAGTAATTTCCTTGCTCTGCCCTGCTCGGGATTTTGTAAATGACTATATCCCTCCTCACTTAGCCATCTTATCTCTAAGCTGAAGAGTCCTAAACTATTGAGCCCTTCTTTATACAGAAGCCGTTCCAAGTCTTCAGTCATTTTTGTTGCCCCTTTCTGCACTCTTTTCAGTTCTATTATGTCCTTTTTGAGATGGGGTGACCTGAAGTGCACACGTGGATTTATATAGCAGCATTATCATAGTCTCCATTTTATTTCCGACTATTCCTAACATTGATTGCCTTTCTGACCGCTGCTCAACACTGAACTAATGTTTTCAATGAACTACCCACAATGACTCTCAAATCCTTTTCCTGAGTGCTAACACCTCATTTAGAACCCAGCCCTGTGTATGGGTAATCATCACTTTACACTTATCAATACTGAATTTCATCTGTCATTTAATTGCCCAATCTGTGAGGATGACATCCCCTTAATAATAGCCTGCTTGTTCATATGTCATCAGCATCATCATGTGTTATATACAGAGCTGACAGCGTGACACGTTTCAAAGGCATAGCTACCATAGGGACAGGCGGCACAGTTGGAGCCCACGTACCTGGGGGGGCCCACAAGTCCCATAAGGCGGGGAGAATTAACGTGTCCCCCTCCCCTGCAAATGCTTGCATCTTCTCCTTGCTGTCGCTGCTGCTGCTGCCTGGGTCCCCTAGTACTGCTGGGACCCTGTGGCATAACAGACAGTGAGGGGAGGGTGGGGTGGAGGCATAACTTCCAAACTGGTTCCTGCCGCCTCTCTTGGTGCTGCTTCTCCTGGCTGCCTCAGGCGCCTGTGCTCTGGCCCCACTCCACTTTTCTTCTAGTGACTGGCTTAGCGGCTTGCTGTGCTGCTGTCTCACTGCCTCTGCCTCGCTCACAAGCAGCCAAATCACCCCTCCCATCTGCTGCCCACCTTGGCTCACAGCCAACCCACCTGCCCCAACACTGGTTGTGCAGCTGTTTGGGGGCCTCAGTAAGTCATTGCCTCCCCTCCCGGCTAGGCTGGCTTCTCCCAAGCCACTGTGATTGGCCACTGTTGGAGACAGGATGTTGGGCTAGATGGCTTATTGGTCTGATCCAGTATGGCACTTCTTATGTTCTTATCTCTGAAGACCGAAGCACCCAGTGGTTTCTGTTCTGTGGGCCCCATGTTGGTTAGGATCTGCAGCAATATGGAACAAACTGGAGGAGGGACAGTTCTATCTTCTGCACCAGGGTTCACTCCAGCCTAGCTACACCCCTACATTTACTCGGAAAAGGCAGTCTACACCAGACAGACTTTAGACACAGTCTAACTAAATAAAGTCTTTGCTCCATCAAGCTCTGTCTTAAGACTCCATCAGGACCCATGCACCAAACAGTCTGCCCCCCCCACATGTATTCTCACCAGTTATCGACGCACCCCAATGAGACACAGACACCATGGCTGGTTTTCAAAACTGGCCACACTCTTTATTCAAGCAAGATTCAAACTAGGCCGGTGGGTAATTGCACAGGCAATTTGGGTCCAGTATTCTCTCTACACAACAAACTTATCAACTTGGTTGCTGACGTGGATGCGCCTTCCAGCATCAGTACCCTTAGCCGTCAATCTCCCCCTTTTGACAGCACCCTGGCTCTGGCTGAAAAGGGGGACAGGCCCAACTCTGGGCGCGAGTAAGGAGGTTGGTGCTCGCAGGCCAGCGGACAGTGCATGTCCTTTCTGACCTTACCTGACACGCCTCCCAGGGTCATGACCTCAGTGTGTATTGCGCCCCGCATCACTCTGGGTATCACATCCCCATCTCTTAAGGAGATGACTCTTCCTATGCTATTCCTTTCCTATTTAGCCTACTATAGCATACTGGATCCCTGCCACAAAGGGGGAGACCATACGTACTCCTCCGACCCTCACCGCCTCTTCAAACTACAAACCTCGCAAGTGTTCGGCTAATGCTGCTAAATATAGCTCATTCCCTGCTGGTGACAAGTGGACCCCATCCTCATAGAACAGGTCTATCCGTTCACATAGCATGCTGGGATGTTTAATGGTTGTTCCTCCCAAACCAGTTACCCATTTTGCTATTTCTTGACTAATATTCCTTCTGGCTCTATCCATCCTTCCTGGTTTGATTGCTGTTTCCCACTTAACCCGAGGTATAAAACTCATCCAAACTATGTGAACACCTAAAAACCAACGTTAAACTGTCAACAAATCCTCTTTAATCTTTACTATTAAGTTAACCCCTTTTCTGGCTGGTAGGTCATTTTCCCCTAGGTGTATTACTATTATATGTGGTGCTGATGGCTCCCCCAAGGTCCTTAACAGCGGGAGCAGTTGGGTCCATCTCATCTCTCCCTTGCCTATCCACCGTATGCAAATCTATCTTCCATTCCTAGATGTAAATCCCATTCATTCGTATTGGCAGCTCTGCAGGCCCATCGCACCAAGCTGTGGCCCACAATCCACACCACATGTCTTTTGTTCTTGCTGGGCCTAGGCCCTAACGGAAACAAGAAAACACCATCATTTACTACGGGTAAGGTCACACATATTTTTTATATGTCCCTGACTGCCATCTGCCCACTACCTTAATTGCCTCCTCTGGCAAGCCAGCTGCTGCCGCTGTTCTAACAGCGCCAATCCTAAAGGGGTGGGAACCAAACTCCCCAGCAGGCAGTCCTGTCCCCTTCAGGGCAGCCCTAAGCACTGCGGTAAATTGGTAACTCGTCAGGGGGGTAATCATCTTGTGTATGAATAAATATCCAGGGACTCACGGGCAGATAGTCAAATACCGCCACATATGTTCAACAGGGCATATCACCCTTATCCCGCATTCATACAGCTCCACGATTTGTCCCCCACTCCTCTGGTCTGTCTTGGAGCATCGGAACCTGAACCTCAGTCCCACCTTAGTTGATTCCATGTCTTCAAGTCCCAATGCCCGATTAGTGTTGTCCTTCTGTGATCTGGGCACCGCCTCACTAATTCTGAATCCTCCAAAATACGTTATAACATACACCGAAATAAACAATTGTGCCTCAAAGGCATCGTGGCATACTGTTGGTAGTGTCCCCACTAGCTGAACCAAAACGGGTGTTTCTATTGGTACCCTCATTGCAGTTGTGGTCGGATTAGCCCTTGCCCAACTTTCAAACATATGCCTCAGGTAAAAACCCTTGTCAAGGGCAGGGAAACCTTTCAGTCTACTGATAAAGGTGAGGGCCGCCACCTTTCCTGCTATAGTACCCTTGGACAATCCCTTCTTATGAAGCTCCATTGCAAATTGAATGACCTCCGGCTCCCCTATGGGAAAACCGGTCCCCCATCCTTTGGTTGCCCTGAACAGCTGAAATTCCCATATGCGGCTTGGGTTCTGGGAGCCAATGATCCCTGCACAATTGTCTGCATCTCTATCTCCCAAGGTTCCACACCCCCAGTGGTAGTGGTAGGGGGTCTGCCCACTCTCTGGCTTCTGGTGCCATTTCCCAGAATTGGTCGATCTGAAACCAAGAAAGGGCGTCGGCTATGCCGTTGTCAATTCCTGGTATGTGTCGTGCAGTGAACAATATATTGTCTTTCAAACATGCCTCAACCAGTGTCCGCACCAACCACATGACCTTTGGAGAACAGGAGGAAAGGGTGTTGACCACGTGCACCACCGCCATGTTGTCGTACCAGAAAAGTACTGTGCGATTGTTGAAGTGCCTTGTCCATAACAGGACAGCAACGACTATTGGGAATAGTTCCAGAAATGTCAGGTCTCTGGTAACCCCAGCCTCATGCCATTCGGAGGGCCATAGTGCTGCACATCAGTGCATCCGAAAATACAAACCGAATCCTGCACAACAAGCAGAATCAGAATGTACCTGCAGATCCGCCCTGAGCAACAATCGCTCCCTCAAAAAGCTCACACCGTTGTACCCTTCCAGGAAGTTCAGCCACGTCCCCAAATATTGTTTCATCTCCCTAGTGGTCCTAATCCTATAATAGGGCTGTACCTGGCCTTTGAGCTTGCTGTACAACCTAGAAAGAAAAGCTCTACCCGGTGCCACTACCCGGCATGTGAAGTTGAGACTTACTATCAATGATTGTAAGGCCTGCACGGTGACTTTACGAGCTGCCATGTGCTCCCTAATCTTTGGCTTCAAACTTTCCATCTTATCTCCAGGCAATCTTGACTGCTTCAATGTAGGGTCTAATTCTATTCCTAAGTAAGTGATCCTTGTGCCTGGTCCTTCTGTCTTCTCCGGGGCCAAAGGAATGTCGAGTTCCTCGACCACTTCTTGGAACAGATGCAGGGCAGCTGCACACGTCCCTCCCCTGGGCGGACATATTATTAGGAAATCATCAAGATATTTTGTTACCTCGGCCACTTGCAGTCATTGCCTGAAGATCCATTCTACGAGTGAACTAAAGCGTTCAAACGCAGAGCAGGATATGGAGCACCCCATGGGCATGGCTTGATTGTAATAATACTTGCCCTCAAAGTGGAAGCCCAACAGGTGGTAACTACTGGGGTGCACCGGCAGCAGGCGGAATGCTGATTTGACATCACACTTTGCCATCAGTGCATCCACCCTCATGGCCCTTGCCTTATCTACTGCCTCGTCAAATGATTCATACTTGATAGTTGACAGTTCCTTCGGTATTGCATCATTTACCGAGCCACCCCGAGGGTAGGACAGGTGATGTATCATCCAAAACTCCCCCGCAGCTTTTTTGGGGATGATCCCCAGAGGGGACACCACAAAATCATTCATGGGAGGGGGGTGTTCAAAAGGGCCGGCCACCCGCCCTTCTGCACTTCTTTTGCAATTTTTGCTCTAAGTCCTCCTGCCCTTCTAAGGATTTGAGGTTGCGAACTATCTTCTGCTGGGAAACTGGGCCAGCCAGGATGAGGAATCCCTGTTTAAAACCTTGTACCACATACTTGACTTCTGCCCTATTGGGGTGCCCTCTTAGCACTCTGTCTAAGTGATCAACTTGAACTGGTGTCGGTCCCCTTTCCAGGGCGGGATCCCGGGGACATTCCTCGGCCTCCTTTTCCATTTCCACCTCCCTGGTTAAATCTCCCCCGGCTACCCCTCTGTCTGGGACAGTAGCAGTTGATTGCTGGGTGCCCCCCTCCACATTAGAGCACCCGTGACAAAACCTGCATGTGGTGCGGTTGCACCAGCCCGCCTTGTTATATTCCCAGCACGGGCCGAGTCCCCCTTATCCACCTCTACGTCTGTCTACGTGAAATGGATTGTTCGCGGGCGCCACCCCCCCTTGCACCAAAGGGTGCCCGCTGTCTGCACATGGTACATTCGTGGCATTAGTCCTACATTCGAGCCACAAATCCAGTGCATACTTGTCCCAATGGAGCCCCTGAGTGTTACCCGCCCAATGACAAAATGCTTCATCATAGCGTAGTCACGCCCCGGGAGGTCCTGTACCATGGACCCTGCGGATGATGTCCGTGTAGTTATGGAGCTCCAGTCCCCGCCCGGGGTTGGCCTGCATTACCCCCATGTACACTGCATATGCTGATGTCCAGTTATCCCAATTCCGATCCACCTTTGGGAGGTGGAACTTTTCTTTTTCTTTTGCCTCCACTTGCTCTGAGTGATCCAAAATTGGGTCACTGAACAACAGTGCAAAAAGGTCCATATACTCCCCTCGCCATATCTTCTCTTTTGTGACTTGCAGTAGGTGGTTCCCAAAGCGGGTGGCCACGTCCGGAATAGCCCCCTCTCCCGGGGGATGAGTCACCCTTGATGTTTCTAAGCCCAGAGTCGATTGGGCCAAGCTTATCCCCTGAGTTGGTGGGGCGGGATCTCCCATAAGTGCTACAGCCCTCGGTGATTCCTTTGCCACCAATGGAGCGGCGGCCTCCCGTCCTATATTTGGGGCAATAGCTGGCATAACCCATGCCCATGCCTCATTGACCATGAGCAATTGGGGGCCAGCTTGCTGCTGGCCATATGGTACCCAGCCCATGGTGGTTCCTACCGCTTGGCCCCCCATGGCACTCCCTGGGGGCTCTACCTGGGTCCCGCTCACCCCTCCTAACTAGGAGGCTGCTGTGCCCCTCATCTCACTGCTTCCTGACACCCCCTCATATTTCATCCTCGTGCTCTCCCACCCAGTGAGCTCACCGTACTCCGTCACCACCTGGGTCGCACATCTCCGGAGTTCTCTCGTCTCGTATTCATGCAGGCAGTCTTGCGTTCCCCGATCCATCTCCTTTTAGAGCACCAGGATCCTCCTCCACATTTCCTCGTCGCCTTGCCGGCCGGGCTCCTCCACCCTCCTCCTGCTTGCCGGAGGTTCCACCCCTGCATGAAGAAACGATATCCCGGGGCCCCCTTGCCCAACTGGTAGGGTGCCCGGCTCCGATGCTGCTCCCAGCGCGGCAGGTGCCACCCCTTGTGCTCTTTGGCGCTGGTAGTGTCCCAGTCCCAGTACTCCCAGTGGATCAATAATACCCATACCAGCACCACTGTGCCCTGGTATGAGGGGCTGGTCTGCTGGATACATAGGCTGCAAAGACTGGCTTCCATCCCCAGCTTGGTCCCCCCTGGATGTGGAAGGACCCATGCTGTCCCAGGGGGCAGGGCCCTGATCCATTGGATACAGGGCCTGTATGAGTGGGCCCCTACTCGCAGCACTGGCAGGGGCTGCCATCACAGCTGTGGATGTATAAGGCCCCTGCTGGTGGCCACATGGTTGCGGGGGATGGGACTCATCACTCCCCACCCCCTTCCCCTCCTTCTCTCCATTTGTGTATTCCTTCTGTAGGGTGTGGGCCCTCCTGGCTCCCCTTCCTCCCTGTACCGTACCAGGAGGTTCACAACTCTCTCACCCCGCCGCACTCCTAGGTGGGGGGGGGGCGCTGTTCTGTTCATCCCCTGATTGGGTCCCCCCATATTCAGTGCTGTGGCCTTGTGCTGTAAATGGTCCCCAACCAGCTTGGGCAGGTTCCTGCCCCCACTCACGGATGGCAACTGGCCCTTCCCCCGGGTCAAGCCCCGGGGGGGGGGCTCAGTTATTTCTTTGGCGGGGGGAAGGGCACGGGACCGCATCTGAGCCTCGCATGCCACGAGGAGGTCCAACATGACCGCCCTGAGCGGGATCACTTCCCCCTCCCCCTCCCCCTCCCCCTGGTCAGTCGGTTCCTCAGTGGCGGGCAGCTTCCACACTGCATCCGCCGTCTTCTTTTTGTCCTGTCAGATCCCGTCTTCCGGGTGCGGCCCATCACGCCGCTCCTGGATCTCTTGCTCGTACAGGTACTGGATCAGCAGAGAGGGAGCTTGCTGCTGACTCCGTGCCTGCCAGAACGCTGAATGCCACTGCCGTGACCCCTGTTCTGTGCCTCCTTTGACCTGGGGGCACTACAAATTCCCCATCGTCACCATGGCAGCGGCGAAGGGGACTTGTCTATGGATATACCCCATGTCTTTCCTTACGGAAGTATGGAAATAATCATTTTTGATATCAAGCCCCCAAACCAATGCCGAGTGAGTGAAGGAAGAGCTAAAAAAGGACCAAAGGAACCATGCAAAATGTTTCTTTCCTCATGCAATTTGTTAGGCTCTCCAAACCAGGCAGGCAGTTGCAGGACTTGATCCCTTTGCATGACTAGAAAACTCGAGGAAAAGAAACCTTGACTGATGCGCTCATCTGTCTGAAATGCAATATCATTGCAGAATACCCTCTCTCCGGATGGGAAGGGGGGGAATGGGAGAATGGGGGTGGGGGAGAGAAAAAAATGCAGTGAAGCTGCAGGACAGCAATCTGTGAGACTGTAATCTTCCCTGTTGGTGGCTTTAACACTCCAGGCAGGGGCAGCCATAGAATCTGCAGGGCCCAGAGAGAAGATAACATGTGGGGGCCCTTGTGAGTACCCCCCTCCCCCAAACACTACACAAACACTTGGAGGCACCTTCTGTGGGGCCCTAGAGGTAGTTGTGTTTGGGGTCTCCCCCCCCCCCCCCAGAGGGAGCATGGGCCCTGCTCCCTACCCTGGTGGAAACTAAAGTAGAGAGAAGATACCAGCAGGTTGCCCTGAGTCATCCTGTGGTAAGGCCGGTGCTGACTCTAGGCTTTGTCAAAGCGGAAATGCTGGTCCCGAGAGCGAGAAGAGGGGCTGTGGGCAGGCTAGGAGCTGGCCTACACTGTTTTAGAATCCTGCCTAACAGTGAGAATCTTCTGAGGCTGAAGACATTCTCTGCGTTGGGTGCTTCCTTCCACCAATTTGCTGTCAGTCTCTACGATAAAGGTTCAAGTCAAGAGCACAAGGGGAAGGAATCAAAATCAAGGTGAGCAGGGATGGTGCATAAAATGTACATCTATTCCAGAAGGACAGGTGGAAATAAAGCTCTGACTCGGATCTAATTTGTCCTATTAAACTCAGTCAGGTAAAAACAATACAACAGAGAATTTAAAAAGACACATAAAACAGTCCCAAATGGCTTGAGCAAAAACAAATTATTTACAGGCACATGGCCATAATAAAAGCAATTAGCTCACAAGATATTAAGAACCCATCTCATCTTTAAAACGTCTGTTGGCCATAAATAGGGGTGCACCAAGGAGAGATCAGGAGCAAATCGCAGCCTCGTCTGCCATCAATTCTCCAGTTAATTATCTGATAATCGCCATAGCATTTATTTGCAAAATAAAGACCCGGAATAAATCTGAATCTGCATGCAAATAGCGTAAGAGTTAATTAACACAACAGTAAAGTACTTGCAATCCAAACACTCTGGTGACTCCATTCCCCATTAATGGAAAGAGTCTATTACAACTTGGAGTTCAACTCCCTGATTGAAAACAGCTCAGTCAACACAGTTTGCAGCAAAGGAGTGAAGGGAGTGGCAAGTCAGTCAGTGAGCAAGAGATTCAGTTGATTATAGACCCCAGGTCAGCAAAGTTAAAGTGACTTCCTATCCAGCCAAACATGTGTTTATCTTGAAGTCTGTCCTCACATCCAACTGACAGCAATGAGATGCAAGCACGTGCCAGTTACTTTGATCTGATGCTCCTGATGATGGCAATGCTTTTCTTCCAGTATCTGTTCCTAGGTACTCTGGAGGAGAGGGTGCAGGGTAGCTTGTCGTCGCACCCCCCAAAGAGACGCAGAGACTTAACATTGGTTTAAACAGTATGACCGCACTTTTATTCAACAGAAAAACGGTAAGGCCGGTGGGGGATTGCACCAGCAATCATGGGTCCAGCATGCTAGGAATTAATGATACTTATTAACTATAAACTGAATACTGCATGGAAGCGCCTTCCATTTTCAGTACATTAACTCAAACCTCCTTTGACTGCAACAGTGCACTGGCCAAAGGGGTGTGTGCCCACTGTGGGCGTGAGTAAGTCGGTAAGTACCCCGCAGAATGTGGAGGCTGTGCCTGCCCCTACTTTTCCTGCGAAGCACCCCTCCCAGGGTTATGACCCCTGTGCATGCTGTGCCCGGCATTACACAAGACATCACAACCCCATCTCTTATGGAGATGACTCTTTTATCTATCTTAACCTATTTATCCTAACCTAGCCTGCTGGACTGCTGCCACAAGAGGGGCATTCGTAGCATGCCCCATCCCCCACCACCTAGGAAATCAGCACTCCTTCGAGATACCCTGCTAGAGTGGCCAAATACAAGCGATTCCCCTGCTCAGATAAATGGACTTCATCTTCTCTATATAAAGTGTTGTCGGTGTGCACTATCCCTGGGTGATTAATTACTGTACTACCCACACTGTAAACCCATTTTGTTATTTCCCTATTGATCCCTTTTCTAGTTTTATCTACCTTGCCCAGTTTCCATGCTCCCCTCCATCTAATTCTGGGTATCCAATTCATCCATACCAATTTTGCCTCCTTAAACCATTCTTTTACTATTAATAAATCTTTCTTAATCTGGATAATCAACTTATCTCCTTTGTTTGACGTGATGTCGTATTCCCCTAAATTAATTATTATTATGTCTGGTTTGGTGCCTTTTCTCATTTGTTTCAATACCGGCAGAAGTTGCACCCAGCGCATTCTGCTGGTGCCGATCCATCTGATCTTTGCGTGATCACCTAGGCCTAATTGGGTTCCCCCTTCTGACAATGCAGCCAGTCTGCTTGCCCATCGAACGATACTGTGACCCACCATCCATACTTCGCGTCTCGTATTGCCTCCAGTTCCCATTCCTATTGAAAGACATACTTGTTAGTGAGGGTAGGGTTTGATGTATCTCTTATAAGCTCCGGATCTCCATCTCCCTACTGCCTTGATCGCCTCCTCTGGCAATCCAGCTTCGGCCGCTGTTGTGGCCGCCCCTATCCTAAATGAATGGGATCCAAATGCCTTGGGTGACAATCCTGCTTACCCAGGGCCATTCGGAAAACTGCCATGAATTGATGACTAGTGAGGGGGTCCCCATTCTGGTGTATGAAAAGGTGCCCGGTTCCTGGGGGCCTAGCCTCTAAGTACTGCCCCAGGTGATGAACTGGGCATATTGCTGTCTGACCACACTTATACAAAAAAAACGTGATCCCCTTGCTACGCTGGTCGGTCTTGGACCTGCGGAGCTGGATGGCTACTTTATCCCTTCCATTTGTAACATCAGTGTTCTGGAGGGCGGTATCTGACCTGTCTCTGGCATTCGCCGCTACCACCTCACTGATCCGGAATCCCCCCAAAATGTCACGACATACACTGTCGTGAACAGCTGTAACTCATATCCGTCGTAACATACCCTTGGCAGCACCCCAGTCACCTGCAACAGTCTTCGCGTGGTGAGTGGTTTGCATGATTTAGGCGGGGGTCTGGCGGTCCTGGACCAGCTCTCTAACATATGCTTGATGTAAAATCCCTTATCCGGAGATAGGAAGCCCATGAGGCGGTTGGCAAATACTAAGGCTGTCACTTTACTTCCTATGGTACCTGGTGCTAATCCTCATTCCCTCTGCTGCATCGCAAATTGGATCACCTCTGGCTCGGTGATGGGAAAACCAACCCCCCATCCTTTTGATTGCCAAAAATCCTGGAATTCCCTGAACGCCCTACCGTATGAGGCCTGGGTTCTCGGGGCCAACGATCCCTGTATGATGACCTGTGCTGTTATTCCCCAAGGCTCCATAAATCTGGTGGCAAGGGTTCAGGGACCAATCTGGCCTCTGGTGCCAACTCTCAGAATCGGGCTATCTGGAATCGAGAAAGGGCATCAGCTATGCCATTGTCGATACCAGGTACGTGTCTAGCCGTAAACAAAATGTTCGCCTTTAGGCAGGCTAGTACCAATGCACGTACCAAGCCCATTACCCATGGGGATCTGGAAGACAAGGTGTTAACTACGTGGCCCACCGCTAGGTTATTGCATCAGAATAGGACTGAATGGTTTGCAAACCATTCTGTCCGAATCAACACTGCCACGACGATCGGGAACAGCTCTAAAAATGTTAAATCATGGGTCACCTCTTGCTGGTGCCATGCCAGGGGCCACTGAGCTGCACACCAGCGGGTTTTAAAGTAAACCCCGAAACCCAATCCCCCTGAGGCATCGGACTGCACTTGTAGGTCTGCCCTTAGTAGTAATTTGGTCCTCCAGAAGCTGACCCCGTTAAATTCCATTAGGAATTCTAGCCATGTGTTTAAATCTTTTCTCATTTCGTTTGTTACCCATACCCTGTGGTGTGGAGCTAATTTTCCACGTAGTTTCTCATATAAGCGGGCTAAGAAGGCTCTGCCGGGCGCCACCACCCAGCAAGCAAAGTTAAGGCTGCCCACCAGGGACTGGTTGTCTTTTTTGTGGCCAGACACTCCTGTATCTTGACTCTAATGTCTGCAATTTTGGTAGCCGGCAAACTGAACTGCTCCATCACTGTATCCAACTCGATCCCCACGTACGTGAGTCTGGTACTGGGGCCCTCGGTCTTTTCGGGAGCCAGCGGTACCCCAAGGTCCGCCGCTACCTCCTGAAAGAGGCGTAAGGCTGCTGCACATTCCCCTAATTCGGGGCTTCCTAGTATGAGGAAATCGTTGAGATATTTTGTGATCTCACTCTTTCTCCACCTTTGTTGAAATACCCATTCAATCATGGTGCTGAAGCTCTCAAACACCGAACAAGAAATGGAGCAGCCCATCGGCATGGCCGATAGAAATAATACTGTCCTTCATATTGAAAGCCTAGTAAATGAAAACTTTCAGGGTGCACGGGTAACAAACGAAACGCCGATTTCACATCACATTTTGCCATCCATGCCCCTCGTCCCATCCTTCTGGCCTTATCCACTGCCACATCAAAAGATGCGTATTTGATTGTGGTGAGCTCCTTTGGAATGGCGTCATTCACTGATCTGCCTCTAGGATGGGACAAGTGATGGATCAGGCGAACTTCCCCTAATGTCTTTTTTGGGACAACTCCGAGGGGGGAGATGAACAAATTTGGTATGGGGGGGGGTGTGTGTTCGAAGGGGCGTGCTACCCTCCTCTCCTTCACTTCCTTCTCTATTTTGGTTTTTACTATATGTTCCATCCCGATTGTGGATTTTAAATTATGAGCTGATACTACGGGTGTAACTTGTGTAGCAGGTATCCTGAATCCATTTCTGAAACCTTCCACTATGTATGCTACCTCGAGGCGGTTAGGCTGTAGGTTCAGGGCCCGCTCGAGTTGGTCAATTCTGACTGGTGTTGGCCCCCTGTGTTGGTTGGGAGCCACCTGCCTGCCCTGGGGCACCCTTGTTAAAGCTGCCTCCCTGTGGGAATTTCCCTTTGTCATTCCTCTGCCTGAGGTTAAAACAATTGGTAACTCGGTGGGCCCCCCCCCACACATGGAGCACCCGTGCTGGAATTTACATGAACTCCTATTGCATCTCCCCCCACGGCTGTATTCCCAGCAGTATCCCTGGGGACCCTGGAGTTCATCATATCTTAACCATGCCCCTGGAGGACCCATTACGTATGCTCTCCGCACTATGTCCACATACTTGTGGAGCTCCAATCCCCGCCCCGGATCTGCCTGTAGCACCACTCCCATATATACGGCGAATGCTGATGTCCAGTTCGCCCAGTTCCTATCCGCCTTAGGACGGCAGATAGGACCCTAACCCTATCCGCCTTAGGGCGGCGGAACTTCTCCTTGTCCTTCTCCTCCTCTTTCTCAGTGTGATCCAGTATGGGGTCACTAAACATCAGGGCGTATATGTCCACGTATTCGCCCTTCCATATCTTTTCTTTTGTGGCAGGCAGCAGGTGTTCGCCGAAAGGGGTCCCAACACTACTGTGGGCCCCTCCCGGCGGAAGTGGGGGGCGGTATGAGGGGCGATGGCTCCATCTGCCCTTTCCGTTCCTGACACCAGCAGGCCCTCTGGAGGAGCTGGCCTCGTCGCCCCTCTCTGTGGCTCTTGTTCCATTCCTGCTCTGGCCGCCTGGTGGCCATCTGAGGGTGGTGGGGGTGCTGGTGTAACCCACACCCATTCCCCGTCCAACCACCTACTGCAGGGGCCTTGGGGCTCCTTGGGGTCCCCTGATTTTCCCCTTTTGTCTCCCCGCGTGTCCCCCCCTTCTGAGCTTAGGGGCAAGTTCACTCCCTCGGGCACCCCGGCGGCTGTTCTCTCCCTGTTCCCACCCCAGGGCCCAGGTTCCCTCTCCATTACTCCACCTTGCTCCACTGGTCCTGTAGATTCCCTGGGTTCACTCGTTCCTCCTCTGCCTCTTTGCAGTTCTTTTTCCAATTCCTGCACTCTTTGACATAGTTCTTCGTAAGTGGGCTGTCCTCCTGTCTGCCCTCCGTCTCCTCCTTGCTGGTGGTGAATCCTCCTGCTCAGACAAATGAGAAACCCCCTCCCCTCCACGCGCTCTGTGCCGGCCTGATCCATTCCCTTGTGGCTGAGCTCTATGCGTGGATTGGTTATTGCCCCTCATCTGGTGTTGTATTAGTCCAGGGACCCCCAGTGGGTTGCCCGTCCCAGCCTCATTACTACACTGGGCCTTGTGGGCTCCAGCTGCATACATGACCTCCAGCAACAGGCCTAGGGGTGAGGTCTGCCCATCCCCCCTTGTCCTTCTCCATAATGTCTCCCCACCATTATCTCGGGGGGGGGGGAGATGAGGCTGGCAACTCCCCTTGCCAGCCTTGCCCTTCCCCCCATGTGCCCAGGGTTGTGGGGCCAGGTACAACACCCATAGCTTCCTCCCTGTACCATCTGGGGGGTATGATAACCCTACCCCCCCCTTCTAATTCTTTGGCCTTCAATGGGGATCTCTTGTGGGCAATCTCCTATTGGGGCCTGCTCCTCAGCTAGACCCCCTCACTCACCTCCTCCATCACCCCCGCTGCTCCGGGGTTTTCTTCCTCCCTTCTCCTCTGTCCCCTCTCTCTCAACTGGGCCTCGCATTGTTGAAGCCTCTGCATTATCTCCCCCGGGGTGGGGCACCCTGCAGCGTTGCCTCCTTCATTTTCTTCCCCGCTCCTTTCTCTGGCCAGGCGGCCGCTCTCAATATTTCCCTTCTTTTCCCCATCCCCTTTCCTTTTATTCCGGCCCATCTTCCTTTTCGTAGTGCTTGAAGCAGCAGCCTAATGCCTCTGCTGCTGCTTCTTCAGTCTCCTCGCCCAGTCTGCCGCTCCCACGCGGCTCCAGGGGATCCTCCCTTCTAAAGGGGAGGAGCCCCAGACCCCGCGTGGCGCTGTGCGCCTGCGTGTCAGGGCGGTTGCTACACAACCTGATCAGAGAGAGCCCCACTAGCAGGGCTCTCTCAACCAGCCACGCTGCTCCTTTCCCGCGCCTCTGCAAGGGTAAGGAGGGGGGGACGACAATGGCCCGTTGCCGCCATTTTGGCGGCTATGCGGGTTTTGTGGCTAGAAGAGTGGATTGGGTTCTTTGCCTGGCTCCGCTAGTGACTCATTCTTGTGCCTCTCCTTTTCTGTCTATAAAATGGGGGTGATGTTCATTACTATTTGTACTGCACTACTGTTAACCATGCATAAATGAATAGTTATTTGACAAGCACTTTAAGTTCACTGAATAAGAGGTGTAGTAGAACTATTATTTTCTTGAGCCTCTGTCTTGTAAAGTGCCGTGCAGATCAGAATTCCTTATGTTAAACAATAGGAGTCCCATTCAAGTCAGGCCTGATTGATTGATTGATTGATTATCAGATAGATAGATAGATAGATAGATAGATAGATAGATAGATAGATAGATAGATAGATAGATAGATAGATAGATGAGATGAATGGGGACTGAAGGCTTAATTCACCACTGTGTTGCACCATTTATACTAGTGCCATGTGGGTTAAAAGGTTACTGTGATTTCTGACCTTACACAACAACTTGCAGATCTGCACACAGCGCCTAGCAGCCGTCTACAGGGGGAAATTCTGAATCTGCATTAGTTCTAGCTCAGAATCCTTCACTCTGATGAATAGGATATATATGTGTCTCCATAGAGACACACAAACAAAAAGGTAGACCTTCCTATCCAAGCCCTCTAGTCCTCTCTCCTGTCTTCAAACAAACTGTGCCTTTGCCCTAAGCTAGTCTAAAGAGCTAAAAATAAAATAAAAAAATCTTGAAGACTAAAACTTCACACGCCTTCCTACTTACGGCTCAAATATCTCATCCCCTCAGAGGTTCAGCATCTGTCTGGTTGATGCGCTAAACCAGTCTGATGTAGCAGTGAAAATAACACAGCAGCCATTGAAAATGCCCATGGAATCTGGGTAATTCGCAGTGCAGTGTGCAATGTCACAGGGACATCTTCCAAACACAGTTTAGAGTTAATTCAGAAAACTAGTACAGCTTGAAGCTTCACTATCCTGCGGGTAACCAGTGACATTACCTAATGACAGTAGGAGACCACCAGCCAGCCCTACACCCCAGCTCTGCCTGTGTTGGCATGTAGAATCTCCTACCTCTGGGACTACCTATTAGGAGTGAAACGAATAAGTATTTTTGTATTCACTAATATTATTCATGTTTTTGAATAGCCCCCCAAATATCTAAGTAAGAATTCACCCCAGAAATGATACTCACCTATCCATCTAGACATGTATTCCTTTCAGTTATTTCAATCACTTCAGTCTCTCAGTTACTCTCGTGGATTCAGCATTCAAAGATGGTTTCTTAAACAGGGGCCAGACCACCGCAGTTTAAGGGTGTCCGACACCCTATCCTCCCATAGGGAGGCATTGACCACCCCAACCAACACCAACTTCTCCCAGATGACTTTCACCAGTCAAGACGGTCAAGGATCTAGTTTACAACTGGTTGCCTTCATTGCCCCAAGCACAACCCCTGCATCGGTGGGTGATACCAATTGAAACCGATCCAAATAAACAGGACAAGACTGAACTTCCATAACCCCAAACTCTGACTTTGCAGATGAAATGGCAACAGCCAAATCATGGTGAATAAGAGCGATTTTGTCTGCAAAATTTTGTGACAATTAATAAAAATGTCACAATGGGCCATGGATGACTCCATTTCCTGGTGGAAACAGGCCCCTCACCACCTGGAACAGCTCCGCTGAACAAGACTTCGCAGATGCTATGATAGCAGAGAAGAAAGCTTTCTTCTCCACCATCACAGCCACAGCATAGTCCTTCAAAAATGATCTATGCCACAATCGGTCGACTTCAGCACAAGTCGAGCTCCGCCTGCTCTCTAACCGCCTACCCTCCCGCTTCAGCCACCTCAGGTCCTCTGTATACCAGGGAGACCTGTACCAATGAAGTGGTAGGAGTGGACACCTGGGTGCAACTGTGTCAATGGCCATGGTCAAAATGTCATTCCACAAAGCCACCAGGTCATCAACAGAGCAGCCATCAAGGTCAGTGGGTATATACCCCAGAGAGTTCTGGAAACCGATTCAATCCATCAGTCTCCAGGGATAGACCAACTTAACCGGTCCACCACCCCAGAGAGGGCATAGAAGGCCTGGGTCTGGACCTTCAAGGAGATAATGATCTGACCACGATAACGGTGTTATAACACTACCACCCCCGATAATCGGAACCTGTCTCCAGGCTCATACAAAACATCAAATCCACTGTGTGTCCCACCTTGTGTGTCAGGTCCAGCATTATTTGGGATAGGCCCATGGTTGTCATGGTGACCATGAACTCCTGCTCCACCCCAAAAGACTAGCCTCAGCGTGCATGTTGAAATCACCCAGAACAATAAGTCTAGGGGATCTCAACACCACTTCTGAGGCCAGCTCTGCTAGAGAAGTCAGGGAATCAACCATTCAGCAGGGTGTTTGGTAGACCAAGAGGATCCCCAATTTATCCCAACCCAAATCCAGCATAAGGTGGACACACTATATCGGATGAGTTAGGCACCAGATACCTCCGAAAAGCCAACATATCTTTACAGACTCCAGCCACTCCACCCACTCAACCTTGGCTGATGCTGCACAGTGTACCTGGTCAGCACCATCTAGGACAATACTGGCCCAGATGCCTCGCTCAGACAGGTCTCTACAATGCATATGAGGTTGGCGGCCTCGTCCTGAATCAAATTGTGGATGGTAGATGCTTGATTTGCCACCGACCTCGCATTAAGCAACATCCATGTCAGATCAGAGGCCCAACTGACCCGAGACAGGGGGGAAGTGGGACATGGGAACTGACATGAAGTGTCTCTCCTGAAAACCCCGATGGTCCATCCCTCCTCGCCCCCCCCCACACACAGCATACTGCAACACAACCCCAATAGTTGTCCCTCTATCCTCCCTGCCCCAGAAAGACTCCCCTCCCCAGCTCCTGATCAGCAGGAGCTAGCATTCCACCAATGGCAGTTCTAGAGGGAAGCTGGGAGTTACAACCCACCCCAGATTTTCCTAATTCCCCTCCCTCCAATTTTCACCAAGTTTAAGGGAGCACATAAGGAATCTTGCATCCCTCGGGTGCCTTCCCCCCACCCCAAGCCTTTCTCCCAAATTACAGTGAGTTTGTTGCCTGTCACTTCTGTTGCTGTCCCCTTGACCAAAACCCATATCTTATAACTTGGCTTTGCAGCATATGAACATTCTCCTGCCAATTAAGCCACGCAAGAAAGACAGATTGAGACAGCATTAACTGATGTGCAGAACAGGTGCCATAGCAGAAAGGCCGCTTTGCCTCATTCTGCTTTCATACTGAGCATATCTTTTGTGTTATTGTACAGGCACTAGCATTAGGGCAGTGTGCTGTCCAGTCCCCCTGGGCACAATATAATGGGCGTGGGGTACAGGAGTGAGGCAGGGATTTAAGGCCACACAGCCAACAGGGATGTGAATGAGAACTAACTACTCTCCAAAGTCGTCCTCCATCCCGCTGCACTGAAACTCTGCCCTGTCACTTCAAACCTTCAGTAATTCCTCCCAGAGTTTCCTTCCTCTCAGAATATTATCTGACTGAAGCAGTTCATTAAGTCAGTAAGCCAGTGGCTGGATGGTATCTGACTTGCATCCGTTTGCAATTTAAAATGGGCACTTGCCTCAGATCAAAGCAGCAGCAGCAACAGAAATTAGAATATCACGGTCTCACTCTGCGATTTCGTTGCCACAGTGTGTCTCAATCATTACCAGGGAAATGAAATATGTCTTACAGTTCAGACTGGCGCTGCCTTTTATCCCATGGCCTCCATGTGAGACATTATTGCCACATTTAACACCAATTTGTCACAGCCATTCTCTTTCAAATTGGACAGCGCACCACTCCACTGGCGTTAACACCCCATCAGAGGGGCACAAAGCATCAGTGCCCCCTGGGCCTTTCCATCTCCCTTTTATTATTCACAGATTCATTCCCAGGTGCTTTATACAAAATAGTCAAACCGTTTCTTCCCCTTCGCGTGAATTTTCATGCTGGATTGAGATCCCTCAAGACCGGAGCACTAGCTCTTTATCCACACAACCAAAGACACCAAAATCAGCTTCAGTGCTTCTCATCAAAGTGATGATCCTCTCCAGAGGGGGAAATCTGTCCAGCCAGTGGCCCCTCTGATCATCAACTAACAAAATTGCACAACCTGTCCACTAAGAAGGCGGCAGAGATTATTATTATTATTTATATAATACCAGCAATGTGTCTGGCACTGATTGGAAATTAGAGACCGGTCCTCCTACAGGGATTATAATCTAGAGCAACATAAAAAGAGACAGGGATACATTCAAGAAGTTGCACGTGCTTAGCGTGGTTGCAAGGGGAGGAGGAGGATCCACAATAGTTAGGCATTATAAGGGAGAAGGCTGGGGTGGAGCTGGGGGAGAAACTGCCATTAGCAAAACTAACAAGAGAGAGATCACGTGAGACCCCGATCGTGGGCACAGGGATTCTATCATTATTTCCTCTTCTCCCATTAAAATCAATAAAATGATGCAGGGCTGGACAACGGCTGCTTGCCCACGTTACTGGGGGAATGTACAAAAAGGAATCTCACGGCGGGAAAACTAACATGAAGCTTGGACTGTCAGAGCAGGGTTAAAAGTGGCATATGACGCATCTCACTCCTGTTTTCAATCACAGATGGCAGGGTTGGATTTTGCACCTGCCTCTCGTGATTGAAAACAATGCGACACACATTATATGATGCTTTTTAAGCTCGCGCTCACGTTCCAAGCTTCATGTTAGTCTCCGTGAGATTCCTTCGTGTATGTTTCCCTCAGTGTGGTAATGTGGGCAAGCAGCCATTACCCAGCCATGTATCATGTTATTGATTTTTAACAGGAGAAGGGGAAAATAACAATAGAATCTCTGTGCCCACAATCAGGGACGAGCAATTTATGGTTGAGGAGCTAGGTGAAAGCTTGACAGAAGAGAAAGGTTTTGGGGAGGGGTATGAAGGGAGGAAGCAGAGTTTATGCACTTGGAAAGGGAGCTCCAGGCACAGGGAAAAGCATGGGAGAAGGAGTGAAGACTGTTTATGGAGAAGGTGATTCTGGAGTGGATGAGGGTTGTGGCAGAGGAGGAGAGAAACCCCCAGGTGGGAACGTGGCCAGAAATAGGGACAGAAAGAAAGGGAGAGGGGTGTACCTCCCTGGATCAATTCTGCACCAGACGAACCAGACACTTGGGCACACTGCTTGCCAGCTGAAGCATTAGCAGTAGCATAACAACTTTGTTGAGCTCCTGCTCTTCACAGGGATATTCTGTGAATAAAACATCCACAGGGATAAACTGCTATTCTAACAATCCACTACTAGGTGGCAATGTGCAGCACAGCTGTTGAAAGAATAATTGCATGAATAGTACAGGGAGGAACAAGGCCATGAAAAGTCTTGAAGATGAAGACATGGAGTTTGTGCTGGGTGCAAAGAGGGAGAGTGAACTAGTGGGGGAAAGGCAGGAGGGGTTGAACATGATCTGAGCAGTGGGCAATGTGGATGACTTTGGGAACAGGGTGCTGAATAGAAGTGAAGATGGTCAAGGTGAGGGTGGGAAAGGCCAGTGACGATACCAAGAAGTCTGCCAAGGCAGTATTTCTTATCCCATTGAGTTGCCAAAATGCATCAAAAGGTCATGAACAGAATGTCACCAGTGCTATGCCACATGTGTGCTGTACTGTCACGATTATGGACATGACAGGTGATAGACCATCATGGTTTATATGATTCCTGGACCCCAAAAGCTTGAGAGCAACCTCACTAGAAACTATGCTGTAGCTAACCATTTCACATGGAAGGCGCTTGGGTCTTATAGTTCCACGCACTGCAATAGTACCCAAGACCCTAAGAAGTTGATCATTTGTGGCAGAGATAGTTTTTAAAGAACTATGCTGTTGCTGTGATGGTGGCAAAGAAAGCTTTCTTCTCTGTTGTCATAGCATCTGCAAAGTCTTATCCAGGACTGCTCTTGAGTGATTCCACTCCTTCCTGTTGGGGAGGTCCCAGACAGCGGTGATGGTCGATTGCTTGTGGTTCTCTCAGAACTCCCCCGTGGAGTCCTGCAGGGTTCTATTATCTCTCCCCTCTTGTCCAATGTGTATATGAGGCTGCTGAGCAAGGTCATTTGGAGGTTTGGGCTAAAGTGTCATCATTATGCTGATGTTACTCAGTTCTACCTCTCTTTTTCAGCTGATCTGGTCCTGCAGCCTCGGTGCTTACCCTGAATCCTGACAAGATTGAAGTGATGATGGTTGGCCAGCCCTGTGACCTGGGGAGAATTGGGACTCCTGTTATTGATGAGGTCCATCCTCCTTTGGACACTCAGGTCCACAGCCATGGAGTGCTTCTGGACCCCCTGCTGTGCCTGGACTATCAGGTTGTGGTGTTGGCCAGGAGCACTTTTCACCAACTTCATCTGGCTAGGAGTCTGCAGCCTTCTCTCTCTGATTTGGACTTGGCCACTGCCATCCATGCTTTCATCACCTCGAAGCTGGGTTACTGCAATGCACTCTACGTGGGGCTGCCCTGAATGACTTTTTGGAAGCTGCAGCTGGTGCAGAATGTGGCAGCCTGACTCCTTTTGGGGAGGGCTCACCAGGAGCACATTGCACCAGTACTCCAGAGTCTGCACTGGCTCCCTATAGCTTTCTGGGCACAATTCAAGGTGCTGCTTTTGACCTATAATGCCCTAAATGGCCAGGGACCCATGTGTCTGAAAGACCGCCTTTCCTACCATGCTCCATCACGGCCCCTGCGGTCGGCTGAGGGTGTCCTCCTGTGGGTTCCCCCTGTTACTCTTGTTCAATCGATGGGGTGTGCAGGAGGGTGTTCCTGGTTGCTGCCCCAATGTTGTGGAACTCCTTCCCGCTGCAGATCCATCCGAGTCTGGGGCTGAGCATCTTTCAGAGGCAGTGTAAAACTTTTCTCTTGGGTAAAACATTTGGCAGGCAGGGATAGGGATTAGGTGGGAGGTTGTTTTTTTTGAAGGGGGGGTTGTATTTTAAATGTCTTAATGGACTTTATGCCACCCCGAGCCTTCGGAGAAGGGGGCGGGGGGTGTATGAATGTTAACAAATAAATAAGTCAATTAAAATACCCACAGATGACTTTCACTCCCTACCAAACTGCACAGGATCCAAATTAGCAACTGAGTGGTGAAAGGTTCTGTAACAGAGCCACTGAGTCCATGCAAGATTCAATCCAGAACAGGGCTGGCGAAC
>QEPC01014265.1:38447-50087 GCA_003113815.1 Sphenodon punctatus | reverse complement strand
GGTTGCCATTACGGAGCCGAAGGGGAATTTTGGCGACTAGCCTAAAATTAAGGGTTGCTTGTTTCGCCCCTTTAGCAGTGGAGGATAGGTTAAATAGGCTCATTTGAAGTAAGGGAATTGGCATCAGTAATTTAAGATACACTAATTGGACACACAACGATCACAGTTATAATTTGAATTGATAATTAATAATTGAAAAGTTGTTAATTGGCCGATGGAATGACGAAAGCAGCTGCATAAAAGGACAAAAAATGTCACACTCAGCGGGGGTCCAGTATGCTATTGTAGGCTAAATAGGTAAGAATAGGATAAGATGAGTCATCTCCTTAAGAGATGGGGAGGTGACACCCAGTGCCAGGCGGAGGCAGTAAGCACTGGGGTCATGACCCTGGGAGGGGTAACGCAGTTCGGTCAGTAAGTACATGCACTGTCTGCTGGCTTAGCGGGTACTCACCTCCTTACTCAAGCCCATAGTTGGGCCGCTCCCCTTTCAGCCAGAGCCAAGGTGCTGTCGAAGGGGAGTTGCAGTTTGTGGAGACTGACATGGGAGGGCACATCCCTGTCAGTAACCGAGTTAATAACAAGTTAAGTAGCTAGCATACTGGACCCATATTGCTTGTGCAATCACCCACTAGCCTTGATGATTATGTTGAATAAAAGTGCGGCCAGTTTAAATCCAGCAATGTCTCTGTGTCTTATTGGGAGGAGCGCCGACAAGAAAAATGAGTTGAAAACAGCTCTGCTTGGTCCCAGCACTCTCCAGATTAATCAACTAAAGCAGGGGTAGGGAACCTTTTCCCTCCTAGGGCCACATTAAACACCAGTACAAGCTCCGAGGGCTGCTTAAACGTTGGGGGTGGAGGTGCTTAAGGGATGTGTCCAAGAGGAGGGTCCAGATCATGGATGTGTGTCTGGTTCTGTCCTGTATCCTTGTGTGCCCTCATCCTCTGTTCCCTTACCCTAAGCTCAGTTTTTTAGTGTCCCAGTAGGAACTGGATTGAGGGGCCAGATCCAGGAACTGGAAAGGGGCCCACCATATAAAAACTTGTCATGGGCTGTATTTGGCCCCCAGGCCTGCCGTTCCCCACCCCTGAAGGAAAAGAAACCCTGAAAGACAGATGAACAAGGCGATGGTGAAGACGTTCCATGTGGTGCCTGAAAAGCAGGCAGATGAGGATTTCAAAGTAAGCCCCGAAGAGCACCTGGCACTAGATGCAATGGCTTGTTTATTTTATTTGCAGTTTAAATATTTAATTACAGGAAGAAAGACTATTTCAAAACAACCACAGAATTAATAGGAAAGAACAAAGAGAGCAGACAGTGCGTGTGGCCTCAGGGGTGAGGTGGACTTAGTAGGACACAGGGCAGGAGGAGTGACATGAAAGCCCAAGGCTGCTTGTTTGCTTAGAAGCACAAGGTGGCTCAGAAGCTCCTCCCTGAATCTTGGGGTCCCACCGTAATTATTTATTTGGGCTAGCACAACAGCTAGAGGCCCAACCCAGAACTTGATGTGCTAGCTGGAGAAAGCCTTTGATCTTCCATGACCTTGATTTGGTGTAACACCAGACCTGCTCCTAGTGCTCATTACCACCCTATGATCCCCTTTGCTGCTCTGGTGGTGTACAAAGACCATAAAAGCAGCATGTCTATACAACATGAAAAAAACCCTAGCCAAGAGGGTTCCCCAGAGCCAACCATGTCATCTTTTTGCCCCCATAGACATGTAAGGAGAGGGCACAGAAGAAGACCCCTTTGCTTCATCTATTTTTGGTTGTTGCCCTGTCTCCCAAGGAACTGCTGCAAATAAGAATTAGTTAGAGCAACCACTAGGCTGATGCATCACGCACCAGCAGCCCCATCCCAAAATAGGAGGTGCAGAGATGGCTTTCACCCAGTTCCTTTTTTTAATCAAGCGGTGCACAATCAGAAGAGAAACTCAAGTCCTCTGTCTCTCTCACACACATTTGCTTCCACTTGGTGTAACGCTCTCTTTAAGCAGGAATGCTGTGATTCTTTGCAAAAGTGATAAGTCACAGACACTTTTAAGTTCACTCATGAACAAAAATCTATCTGTTAAAAGCAAAGCCAGAGGTTTGGCTTTCACCCAGCAGAGTCAGGTGATGCAAAGTTACAATATGCTGTGCTTATCTAGCACCTTCTTAACGGGGATCACAGAACAGTATACAAGCTTTATTGGGTTCAGTTCTCTGCTCTACCACAAGCTTTCTGTGTGAACTTGAGAAGCTCCTCCCCATTTTAGTTCCCCCTTCTGTAAAATGGGGACAGTAGACTTATTCCACTTCACAGGGGAGCTGTGAGGATAAAACACATTAATGATTCTGTGGGACTCTTTTACTACAGTAATGACAGCCATATAAATAGCCTTAGATAGATCACACCTCCTATTAATTTACTAGTAAACTGACACCAAACTCAGAAATATCACTTAGAAATCCCCCAGCTTCCATTGCCATTCCATATTTCTGCTCCAGTGGAACAGTTGGTAGATGACCGTAGTTTTCAGGTTATATCCTCTTCCCCGAACCAAATTACTACTAGATTGTCACCAATCGCCTGTCCTCATTCGATTTTCATGCGGATTTCTTTGTGTGCTTTAAAAAATGTCATAATTTTAAAAAACCATGTTGATTTTGCTCTAATGAGAACTAAGAGCAGCCTGGAAATGAGGTGGCTTTGCAGTCAGAGCTTCCATGCACAGGAGGGCAGCATTCCAGTGCACATGGCATTGTGGGTCCATATGGGCCATTCACTGTACAGAGGATTCCAACATCCTCAGAATATAGGTTAGAACCACTGGGATCTCACACTTCCTGGACTTGTGCTGCAGGGCTGTACCACATGCTTGACTGGCTGCAAAGGCTGCTCTCCTCAGAAGCGGTAGCAGTACTGCTATCAGCAACATGGTGGCAAAATCAAGGTCCAAATGTTGCTAGTGCAGCTTCCAGATCCCACACCACCAGCTTTCCCCTTCTTCTTTCCTTATTATAGGCTAGCTATTCCTCAGCAACTTACAGACAGACAGGCCCCCTGTCCCAAACTGCTGACAGTGATGCGCGCTGTCTCTCTCTCTCACACACACACACACACCCACCCCACTGGATGTCGTACAAGCCTGGGATTAATTTTACAGAGACCTTTGCTGCAAGGCTCCCTCTTCCACAAAGACACTGTGTGATCCTCGCTGTCCTTCCAGCTGGATGCTTTTGCCGGCGCATCCCCCCAACGAGACACAGAGACCGTATTGGATTTTAAACTGGCCGCACTCTATTTCAATCATCCTCAAGGCCGGTGGGTATTTCTCAAGCAAACTGGGTCCAGTATGCTAGCTACTTAACTTACTTATTAACACCGGCACTGACAGGGATGTGCCCTCCCTTGTCAGTACCCAACAACATAACTCCCCCCTTCGACAGCACCCGGGCTCTGGCCGAAAGGGGACCATCCCCAACTGTGGGGTTGAGTAAGGAGGTAAGTACCCGCAAAGCCAACAGACCGTGCGTGTACTTGCTGACCCGTCTGGGCACCCCTCCCAGGGTGGTAACCCCAGTGCTCGCTGCGCCCAGCCTTGCACTGGGTGTTCTCTCCCCATCTGTTAAGGAGATGACTCATCCTAACCTACTCTTACCTATTTATCCTACTGTAGCATACTGGACCCCCGCCACAAAAGGGGAACCGATCACGGTATCCCCTGACCCCCACCGCCTATCCCTCAAACAATTCCTTCAAGTGACAGGCCAGATTACTCAGGTACAACTCATTTCCTGCTTGTGACAAATGAACGCCATCTTCCCTGAACAAATCTGTTCGGCCATATGTGATGTCCATATGCCGTACAATTGTTCCTCCTAATCTCTCCATCCACTTTGCCATTTCTCGGTTAATATTTCTCCGAGATTTATCAAGTTTTGCAGGCTTAATGGCCCTGCCCCATTTAAGGCGAGGGACTAAACTGGTCCACACTATATGAACATTATTAAACAAACTCTGGACTAGTAACATGTCCTGCTTCATATTTATAACTAAGTTAACCCCTTTTTTTACAACCAGATTGTTTTCCTCCAAATGCACCACAATGACATGTGGTGTGGCTTTGTCTTTGAGTGCCCTCAACTTTGGGAGTAATTGGTGCCACTTCATTCCTCCCGTTCCATGCCAGGCAATATTTGCTTTCTCCTCTAACCCCAGGTGGACACCCTGTGCCGTCTTTAGGGCCACGTTGCTGGCCCAACGCACCAGACTGTGTCACACAATCCATACTGTTCGTTTCTCCAGTTCGGTCCACCTAGTTCCTAGCGCGGGAGACACAATTGGTTAGTAACAGTTAGACCTCACATACTTCTTGTAGGCATTAGATCACCACCTCCCTACTGATTTGATCGCCTCAACTGGCAAACCAACAGCGGCTGCTGTTGAGGCGGCTCCAATCCTGAATGAATGAGACCTAAAGTGACTCAGAGAAAGGCCTGCCCCACTAAGTGCAGCTTTTAAGATTGCATTGAACTGGTAACTTGTTAATAGGGTTCTGTCCTTATGTATGAACAAGTTTCCTAACTCGAGTGGGCGGATGTTGAGATATTGTCGCATTTGCTCAACTGGGCAGATCTCTTTCGCCCCACAACTAAACAGCCAGATGTTTGCTCCTTTACTCCTCTGGTCTGTTTTTGATCGTTTCAGTCGTAGTGATAAGACTTCCGGGGCCAATTCCATGTCATCTATAGTTAGTGCTCGACCAGAGCTGCCCCTGCGGGATGATGCTACTACCTCGCTTATTCTAAAACCCCCAAAGTATGTTATGGAGTATGCTGTAATGAACAATTGTGTCTCAAAAGCATCATTACACACCCTAGGCAAGACTCCTGTAATTCTAGTTCAGATAGGTGTAGTGATAGGGGCACGTGTACTTACCGGGGCAGGTGCTGCCCTGGCCCAGCTCTCCAGCATGCGTTTTAAATAAAAACCTTGGTCTGGAGGGGGGTATCCTTTCAATCTGCTGACAAATGCTAACGCAGCCATCTTTCCTCCTATGGTACCTACACAAACCTTTTCTCCTCAGGGATATGGCGAATTGTAATATCTCTGGTTCCCTTATGCGGAAATCCATATTCCACCCGTTGCGAGACCTAAATTCTTGGAACTCCCAGAAAGCCCTACCGTAAGCAGTCTGTGTTCTAGGGGCCAAGGATCCCTGAACGATATTCTGCAGTTCTACTTCCCAAGGTTCCATACCCCCGGAGGTAGGGGCTCGGGGAATTCCTTGGCCTCTGGTGCTAGTTCGCGGAAACGCTTGATCTGAAATTGAGACAATGCGTCAGCCACTTCGTTGTTGATGCCGGGAACGTGCCGCGCTGTGAACAAAATATTGTTCCGTAGGCAAGTCCCCACCATTTTTCTCACCAGTGCCATAACTCGGGACAAACGAGAAGACAATGTGTTGATTACATGGACAACGGCCATGTTGTCACACCAAAATAGGACTGTGCGATTAATGAACTGTTTTGTCCAGAGCAAAAATGTCAGGTCCCTTGTCACGCCGGTGTCATGCCAATCCTGGGGCCACGGCTCCGCACACCACTGTGTCTCGAAATACAGTCCGAACCCAGCTCCACCAGCAGCGTCAGAGTGAACCTGTAGGTCACTGCGCAACAGCCACTTGTCTCTCCAGAAATTCACTCCATTGTAGTTTAGCAAGAATCCCTGCCATGTCTCAAGGTCTTGTCTCATGTCTCGTGTCACCTGGATCCTATAATGGGGTGGCAAGGTTCCCCTCAATTTTTCGTATATCCTAGATAAGAATGCTCTACCGGGTGCAACTACCCGGCATGCAAAATTGAGGCTGCCTACCAATGACTGGAGGGTACGAACAGTGACCTTCCGAGCCTGCATGCATTCCTCGATCTTGGCTCGCAATTCCCCCAATTTATCTTTTGGCAGTCTGGATGATTTCAGGTTCGTGTCGATTTCTATCTACAGGTAGGTAATTAATGTTGAAGGGCCCTCTGTCTTCTCTGGGGCCAATGGTATTCCCAATTCCTCGGCCATCTCCTGAAACAGTCATAATGCATTCATGCATTCCCTTTTTTGTGGCGGGCATATGGTCAGGAAATCGTCGAGGTATTTGGCTAAATCGCCCCCTTTCCACCTTTGCCTAAATATCCATTCGACAAGCGAACTAAAATGTTCGAATGTCGAATATGATATCGAGCATCCCATGGGCATTGCTCGATCATAATAATATTTTCCTCCGAATTGAAAACCCAGTAGATGGAAACTACTGGGGTGCACTGGTAGCAAGCGGAATGCTGATTTAACATCACGCTTAGCTAGCATTGCACCTGTTCCCATTCTCCTAGCCTTGCTGATGGCTACGTCAAAGGAGGCATACCGAATGGTTGCTAATTCCTTTGATATTGCATCATTTACAGAGGCACCACATGGGTGCGACAAGTGATGAATCATCCTAAATTGTTCGGGGACTTTTTTGGGCACTATGCCCAATGGGGATATTACCATATTGTGCCTGGGTCATAAGGGCCAGCAATCCTACCTTCCGCCAATTCCTTATCTATTTTTTCCTGTACCAGATCTTCCCTCCCTTCTACAGATTTTAAGTTCTTGCAGGATGCATGTTGGTTGACTGGGCCTGCTGGAATAACGAAACCTTCCCGAAATCCTTGTACCACGTATTCTACCTCCGCCCTATCTGGGTGTGCTTCTAATGCTTTCGCTAGGGCCTCAATTTGTATTGGTGTTGGACCCCTTTTGTGTGCGGGGCCCTTGACCGCCTTTTCCCGGTCCTCCTCCCGTGCCGGATCGGCCCTAGCCTGCCTTTTGTCAGGGGCGGTAACATGTGCTCTCAGGATGCCCCCCACCGCAACTGAAGCACCGGTGGCGAAATCTACATTATGACCGATTACATCGGCCGTCCGTGTTGTATTCCCAGCACGCACCAGGCCCCCCTTGTCCCTTTTTTCGGCTCTCCCCTTGGTATGGCTCATTGGCAGGTGCGACTCCCCCACGAACTAAAGGATGCCCACTGTCCAACCTAGGGCCCTAGTGGCATCCACCATACTCTCCAGCCATATGTCTGGTGCATGTGTGTCCCATCACAGACCCGGCATGTTCGCTGCCCTATGGCAAAAGGCTTCGTCATAGCGAAGCCATGCGCCAGGAAGGCCGGTTCCATGGGGCCTGCGGACTATGTCCGCATACTTATGGAGTTCTAAGCCGGCCTGGGTCACTTTGCATTACTACCCCCATGTATACAGCAAATGCAGCGGTCCAATTTGCCCAGTTCCTATCAGCTTTGGGTCATCTATATTTTTCTCTGTCCTTTTCCCCGTCAGTCTCCGTATGGTCCACAATTGGATCGCTAAATAATAATGCGTATAAATCAACGCATTCTCCACGCCATATTTTTTCTTTGGTCGCCTGTGTTAAATGGCTTCCAAATGGGGCGGCTATGTCAGCAATGCCCCCATCCCCCCGGTGGCCGGATTCCGGGTGAGGCTCCCGCCCCTCCTTCACCTTGGGGCTGTCTGCTACTTGACGTGGAGGGGGCCTCTGCCACATCAGTGTGCCCTCCACTTCTTAGCTCTCTGTTTATGGGAGAGGGCGGTTCTTCAACTTCTACAGCTGGGGGTATGGCAGGCAAGACCCACGCCCACACTCCATCAACCTTCCTCAACTGTGGCCCTGATGCTTCCTGAGGCCTTGTCACTAATGTTGGTGTTCCTGATCCCCTTTGGATAGAGGTTGTTTCTGGTAGGTGCCCGTATATAAGTTGTTGCCCCCTTTCCCCAGTAGTTCCCACTCGACTTTCCCTTCTCTCTGGGGTACCCACAGCGTTTCCTGCATCATCAGGTGTTCTCCCCCTGCCCCTGTTGGACTCACCTTGTACTCTCCCACTCTGATTAACTAGGCTCTGCTGTTGATTGGTGCTACACGACCTCGCCATCCCCTCCGTTTCTTCTTGTAATGTGTTTTCTATGGCCAGCACCCTCTGCCACAGTGCGTCATCCCCCCAGCTGTCTTGTTGCTCATATACTTTCCGCCGTCTCCAGGGTGGCAGTGGTTGGTCACCTGTATTTGGGAACATGGGTCCAGGCAGGTCATGCCCAGATAGGTTAGCCCTTGTTGTTCTTAGGGGGCCTGGGACTGGTGTTGAACAGCCTGCCCTCTGGAGTTGATGTTGTGCCAGGCCTGGGACACCAAATGGGTCCCAATGAGCTTCCCCACTCGATGGGCCAGGTGCATACACAACCTGCATCCTTGGGTCTTCTCCCCATGGTGCTTCTGTGCCCCACATCCCTGAACCTTGGGCTGGGGTGTCCTGCCCCACCCCTCCTTGTGCGGGGTTTTTTTGCCTGTGCCCTGCATCTACTCAGGCCGCTGCGCTCCCCCTGACCTTACGTTCAAGCCTGACCCCATGCTTACCCCCTCATCCCTATAGCGTGCCGGGGTGGAGAGTGCCCTGATACCCCTCCTCAGCCCTGCCTCTGTGGCTTGACTGCTTGCTGGGGGCCTATGTGATTCCTGCCCCTGGCCCACTGTACCAGTTCCCCTAGTTAATTCATTGGGGCCCTGACCTCCTTCAGGGGCATCCTGCCCACTGTGATCAGGCCCCATTTGTGACCGGTTCATTGCTGGGGGTAAGGGGCGGGCACACAACATGGCCTTGCAGGCCGCAAGGTGGGCTACTAACTCAGCCCTGGATGGGTCCCCATCCGAGACACCCCCCGACCTCCTCCCTCACATCATGCCCGGTTGCCTGTAGAGCCTCCACTTGGCTCCTCTTCTGCGCCGCTGCTCCCTTCTTTTTGGCGCGGCCCATCGTCCCGTGCTCAATCCCGGTGTCCTCAGCAGCAACCGTTCCGTGCTGCTGCTTTCACGAGGTCTGAAGGACGAATGCCGCCTTCACGCGGCTCCGCCTTCCCTAAAAGGTGCGGACCCACTCACTTATTTCTTGGCGCGGCGCCTCTGCGCACGCGCCACCGTTCCGTTGCCACGGCAACCCTCGCCCGGGCCAGGCACCCTTAGTTGCTGCGTGGATGCAGCACCGCTCCTCTTTTTCTCCCGTATCTCCTGACGGGGAGCGCGGCAATTTCCCCATCGCCGCCATTATGGCGGCGAAGGGGGCTTCTCTCCAAAGCCATTTAAGGAGCAGAAAGGAGGTGGTATCTTGCTTCTAGGCTCCTGAGTCTCATGTAACATCCTGCTTGCACACCGGACCTCGCTTCCTGTGATAGCTTTTTGACTGCTTGGTCTTCTCTGCAGGGATCTCTTCGGGGTCTGGAGTCAGGCAGGCCCTTTTTTAGCAAAGATTATACCAGCTCTTGCTTAGGACAGTCACCCCTGAGGCAGATGGGGCACTCGGCTTGTGTGTGACACTCAGGCCACTTTTAGACGAGACAAATTTGTGCATGATTGGTGAAAAATGTGCGTGTTTTAATGCTCATTTAAACACCTAAACCGTTTAAAATGCGCATTTGCCATGATCATGTAAAAGCCAAAACCGTTTTGAATGTGTTTTTTAAATAATGCACATTTTTTAAAACCGGTTTTGAGTCCCTTTGATGATCAGGGGATGCCAAAACCGGTTTTTAAAAATGTGCATTACTTAAAAAACACATTCAAAACGGTTTTGGCTTTTACACGATCATGGCAAATGCTCATTTAATACGGTTTAGGTGTTTAAACGAGCATTAAAACACGCGCATTTTCCACCAATCATGCGCAATTTGTCTAAAAGCAGCCTCCGTTGCTTGGGGTATTGTGCAGGAAGGAATCGAGTAAAGAGGGTGGGGCAACAAATCTTCTGGCAACAAATTCCACAAGTTAATTGGGCGTTGAGTGATTTTCTTTTATTTGTTTGAAATGTGCTACCTGTTAGTTTCCTGGAGTGTCCCCCAGTCCTAGTACTGTTTAAGAGGGTCAATAACCATCCCCTTTTAATGTGTTCCACACCATTCATGATTTTATAAACTTCTATCATATCCCCTCTCAGTCGTCTCTTCTCCAAGCTGAAGAGCCCCAACCTATCCAGCCTCTCTTCATAGGGGAGCCGTTCCATACTCATCATTTTTGCTGCCCTTCTCTGTACCTTGCAGACAGTTTCAAAAATGGGACAGGTTTGGCCACTAGTTTCTGCACTGGTGTAGCAAGAGTCTGGGGGCCCAGGCTCATGCCTCAATTATGGGCCCCCACTAAGGACAAGGGACAGGGCAGCACTCTCAAATGAAACTCCTTGTCAGCCTCAGCCTTTTGCTGCAAAAGTGGCGGCACCACCCTGGCTCCCAGCAAGTCGTCCCACCCCCAAAGCAGCAGCAATCCCACCAAGAGAAGAAAGTTTCAAGAGTGGGCAGAGGTGGCACTCCATCCCTGCTGTGGTCAGGAAACCAACATACATTATATACATGTTCACAAATGACTGCTCGGTATTAGGCCCTTGTCATACAGACACTCTTAACACTGATAAACTGGGTGTTACATTTTATTATACATGTTGCAGGGCACCTATAGAGAACACCTGCAGCCCTGCAACATGTATAATAAACATAATATCAGTGTTAAAGTGTCTGTGTGAAAAGGACCAACGATTGTAATCAATGAGAAGCCACTAAAAAGGACAGGACACTTAGTCGCATAGAGGCCATCCGGGTAAACTTCTGGTAAAACAATGGAAGTTAATTAACAGCCTAAAAGCAAGCAGACTGACAGAGTAAAAGGCCTGGAGAGATTATTTTGACCAAGTGATGCGAGATCTTCTGAAAGAAATTTTGAAACTGCAACCAAGCCAGAATTTAATGCCCAGCTCTGGTAACATCAGAGCTGAGAAAAAGGAACTTTGAAAAAGAGTGGACTGCTGCATACATAGGATTTTAGCCTAGAAATCACAAGTAAGAGAAATTCACATTATTATTTATTTATTTGTTTATTTTTGCACTTATATGCTTCCCCCTCCTGCACACGCAGCTCGGGGCAGCTAACAACATTTAAAAACATATAAAATTATAAAATGAACCCCACATTAAAATAACCCCACAATAAAACCCCCAACCTAACCTAACCCACCCATCCCGTCTCCCTCGGAAAAGGCCTGGCGGAATAACCAGGTCTTACACGGTCTACAAAAAAAGTTATCTATTATGTTTATTTAATTTACTGCACTCTGAGCACAATCTTGCATTACATATTAATCTTGTTGCTTGTAATAAACTTATTTTAACTAAGCCCGTGTGTTTAAGTGAATTCCTAACTTTCGGGTGTGACAGTTTGGGGTGATTCTGAGGCAACATACTCAGATGAACCGGATGAAGTATTTTTTGTGCTTCGGGAAATTCTGAGGCAAAGGTGACAAAGAACTAACCCCCTATGGGCTGGAACAGTTCTGCGCAGAGCTGAGCCAGTAGGAGCTGTAAGTGGGGAAACTGAGTCACAGCTAGCCCAGATTGTGGCAGAGAGGTCCCACTCCCTTCACAGTGGTGCCCAATCAAAGGAATTAAACCCCAAGACTGTATACTAGGGGCGGGAAACCGGTAAAATCCGGTATCCGATAATGCCGGTACCGGGCGTACCGGCATTATCGGATTCGACCCGGTAATCCGGACCGGGTACCGGATT